>JAHPZR010046916.1:0-18792 GCA_019787425.1 Platygyra sinensis | reverse complement strand
AAAAAACAGGCTTGATGTCATAGACTTAGAATCATTCAAATGCTAAGGATAATTTCACAACTCACCACTTTTACACTCAGGCCCAACTGTTAACTGAGGGCAGTATGAATCCATAACACACGTCCTGTTGTTACAAGGATTGTCTGAATACGCATCCAATTTATTAAGGGTACTGTAGCTGGTGTAGGTGATGTTGTGGGCACTACAGATGTGGAAATAAAAACAGTACTCAATGACGGAGGTACTAAAAGACATGTCTCTGGAATGAAAAAAAAAAACTACATGTCCTGAGCAGGATTTGAAACCCGCGTCTCCCCATTACTAGTCGGGTGTGATATCCACTACAGTGCCTGTACACCATCGGGTCAACCACGCTGGATACTGTACATGGCAACTTAATATTGATGTGAAGAAATAGAACACAGTAAATCCATGGGACATTTTGATGGCTAAATCCCAAAATTAAATTTGGCTTACGTGACAGACAGAAATTTTCTATCATGGCTAAATCCCAAATTAAATCCTACTCAGGACAAGTAATTTTTTCCTTCATTTCAGAGACGTGTGTCGATAGGCCATTGAAAAGTTATTTACTTCTTTCTTTCAGTGTTTTGCAATTGCAAGGGTTTCTTGGCTGTAGAAAATTTCTGTCTGTCAGTCGTAACCCATAATTTATATAATTTGGGATTTACATGTAGCCATGATACACACCAATGTTTAAAAAAAAAATGCTTTTGTGTTGTCTTTCTGAGTAAGGTAGGAAAGAATAAGAAATGCCACCAAAATGCCAGACCTTACACGATGAATGTGCAATTTTGCGCAATCCAAACTCTGCACAATTCATGAAAAATTGCACATTGTTAACAAAATAAACCATTCTTTAATGCAAAAGAAATTAACTGAGCTAATTGCAGGGCATCTGACAGGATGTGGTGGTGCGGATCCGCATAATTCGCCTACTTCCGCATCCTCCGTATCCTCGGGGCATTTTTCCGCATAAAACTAGAAAATTGCTACATATAAGCGACAAAGCAACTGATTACCATCATCAGAAGCAAAAATTTCGAAGAGATTTCAAGATCATTTTGAAGAAGTTATTCACCCAAAACAGCGACGAAAAACACGTCTTTTCGTTCGTAAACAATTTTAAGCCTCCAGGCATTCCCTGCGTCTTCTTGTGATGGGCCTGGTTTCTAGTTCTAGTGGTGTCCAGTTTTTCTCGTCCGATTTAATGCCTGGTTACTAAGCTTCGGACAAACACAACAACGAAAACCTTCGAAAACCAAGGAAAAATTGCGCTGAACGAAGAAATACGTGTCCACGAATGGCAGCAAAAGGTCAAACGTGTCGTAAAGGACTAAAATTATCGGTAAGACGTTAACGTGTGTTTTATACTTTGGAAAAAGCCATGGGAGCAACTTTATTAAATTGTAGAATTTCCGCATAATCTGACGTCTTTTCCGCATAATCATCACTTTCTTCCGCAAATATTGCTGAAAATTTCCGCATAATTTTCAGTTTTTTTTCCGCACCCTATCAGATGGCCAGTAATTGTAGCCACTAAAACTATTAATTTCCAGTGTAAGTCAACAAATGCAATCAAAATATAGCCAATGAACTGCTCTGTTCCAACGGTTAATATCCCAAAGCGATTCAAATTTGTGTTCCTGAACAGAATATGTACATATGTCATTGTTGTCCCAGTTTTGTAACAAAAGCTCTTCCAATCATCTCACATCCTGACCAAAACAGGTCATACATACATGTAAGGTCCAGAATCAAACACCAACGATCATGAACAATAAAAACAAATTTCCTTGTACACACTTGCTTTACGATGATGTAATTTGTTTTTCATATGGCCAAACTCTCACTCCAGGCTGCATTGGGACTGCATTGCCCCTTTGTCGAATGCTATCAGAGTGAAAAACCAGTTCAAAGCAATTTTTTTCAAATGCTTAAAAAAAAACAAAAACAAAAGAAAATGACATACAGCTGTAGCTTACAGATGCGAAAAAGAGGCATAAATCCCCTGAAAAAACCTAGATAGGCGGCCAATTTGCAGTCTTCACAAAAAATCTCAGTTGCTCAAGGCTGCAGAGAGGCCGAAATGAAATTAGGAAGCATTCTCTTGTTCTGCGACAATGCAATAACAGTCATTATGTTAGCTATTAGTAGTAAGGATTTCATGATAAAATAATAATGGTCTCTAGGATACAAAAATGAAGGTTTCCAAGACATTGGCAGGGCTGACAAGTACATGTATACTTTTACTCACCACGAAAGCAAAAAATCCCCCATAATAATTTTGCAAAATTCACCACATGTAATCCTGTAAACTCTGCATTATTGTAGAAGATTTAAGTAATCTGTTGGCTTCAACGGAGTTTTGTAAGGTAGCCTATAAAATGCTTATCAAGCAAATATCTTCTATTCCACATAAAAGTCAAAGTAAATGGCTCTCAGATTGCAACTCTCAATCCGTGGACTATATAGATTGGCGTAGCTCATACAGTTTGGCTTTCTTGTGCACCCGCGAATCGAAATTGCGAACCTTTCAGTTTAAATTCCTTCATAGAAGAATAGCTACAAACAGTTATTTATTCAAAATTGGTATCGCCGCTGATAACCTTTGCAGTTTCTGTAAAAAACACCCGGAAACTATTTTACATTTGTTCTGGGAATGTACTTTTGTTCAAGCTTTTTGGAATGAAATTAAACAGTGGATGAGCAAAAGGACATGTTTTCCGAACGATGTTTTCTCTTTTCAATCCTGTCTAGGTTTCGTTGATAACGCCTCAAATATTTTGTCCCACCACTTTCTCCTTATCTGCAGATATCATATCCACTGGTCCAAATCGATGCGCCTTTTTCCATCACCAGCTCTTTGCATACAGAACTTTGTAACCTGCTTAGAAGTGGAGAGACGCTATGCTATTCAAAATGGAAATTTAGAGAAATTCAATGTAAAGTGGGGAGCCTTTATACGTGAAAACAATTTCAGATATTCTTTTCCTTTTTAAGGTGTGGGGAGAACAACAACAGCAAATTTATGAAATAATCTTCTTCAATCTCTTGGGACAATTATCTTAACTAGTTTAAAGAAAGAGCTATTTTAATGTAACGCCTCCAAAACTAAATGAGTGCATTTTACGGGTACATGTATGTAAGTGTGTGTGTGTGTGTGCCAAAAAAAAAAAAGATTAGAAAATTTTAACTGATGTAAGTATTGCAAAATAAGTAGTGATTAATGTATGTAATGTGTAATGTAGGTAGCGTAAGTATCACATTGTAAGTGGAGCAAGTAACGCAATAATAATAAAAAAAAATTAAAAAAAAAAAAAAAAACTCTGCATTAAGAAAGTCCAGGTCTGAGGGCTAAACCTGCAACATAATACAAGGACATAGGTTTCTATTTACCATGACAATATATGACCATTTATCTGTTCTTATTAAAATGAAAACTTAACATTTAAGTTAAACCATCAGTATTAATTATGTTGTTATTGTAATTCTCTTTGTTCCATTTGTTTAAGTTAAATTCTTTCTTTCAGCGTTCATAGAATATAATTATATGAGAATGGAAGAAAATAAAATCAACTGACTTACCTCAAGCATTTTTTACCTTCCTTGTTCGTTCCGACTGTATTTTTTTGAAATAATACTGTTGACATAAAGAATTCCATGTGACATTTATTTAACAGAACTGCTAGCCCACCACCAAAAAATCGAACATGCACAAGTTGAAACGGTCAGTATAAAGCACGGACTAAGGACTAAGGACTACGGACTACAGACTGGGTATAAAACACGGACTCGGGTATAAAACGCGGACTTAAAGCATTACAGACTGGGTAATTAACACACGGACTGGGTATAAAACACGGGACTGGGTATAAAAACGCGGACCGGGCTTTACGGGACTCGGTATAAAACACGAAGAAAAGGTTCTACATTGAATAAATTCTCGCACGAAAGTTTTCATAAATAGAAGCTATCTGTATCAGTAAATTATAGGAGTCTCATTTCCCAAAGTGGCCCGCTCATACAGGTTTAAACCATATTCGATTGCCGAAAAAGGAATAGAAGACACTGAAAGTCACAAAATTGACGAGCTGTATGAATTTTCGAATTATTCAAACCATGATTAAATGTTTTGAAAGATCAACAGTCGAGTGAATTGAAGTAATGCCCGGTCCGCGTTTTTATACCCAGTCCGCAATGCTTAGTCCGCGTTTTATACCTGAGTCCGTGTTTTATACCCAGTCCGTAGTCCGTAGTCCTCAGTCCGTAGTCCGTAGTCCGTAGTCCGTAGTCCGTAGTCCGTAGTCCGTAGTCCGTAGTCCGCCAGTCCATGTTTTTATACTGACCGCACGTTGAAACGTAAAGCTTAATTATACTTCACGCTATGGTTTGATCTTCCAATGACAGAAAAATTGTCTAGCTCGTAGATCCAACCATTTCAAAGTCCACAAGCTACATGTGAGGTCGATCTAATTTAAATTCAGACCCATATTTTGAGAACTGGTTTGTTTCAAAGCTTCGAACGACCTTAAAAGAGCGAATTTTGGTTTTCTTTTTCCACATTATTTTTTTTTAAAGTTATACTTTACGACACAAACAAAGTCAATACAGAAGCAAACGTACCTGCAGTGTGTCGGAAATTATTGTAGGTTTATACCGGGATATGAGCCATGTTCATCTTCAGTGCCGTTCTGTTCGATAAGTTCCAACATTTTGTGTGTCATGTTTCATTCTCAAAAAAAAGAAAAAAATGGCTTTGTTCTAGTAAAATCCGGGAAGGTTTTGCCCATCCAATTTAAGCAACATTACAGCACACAAGTAAGTGTTCCAAAACACCATGAGAGAATCGCATATTCATGCAGAACCTCACCGAATTCATCGTTTTTCAAAACTGAACGTGGCCACCATTTTGATAGTTTCAGTGACCAGGCGATAATTCAAGCCGATAAAAGACTAGAACCTAGCTACTTTCTTAATTTGGGCGACAAGTCAAAACGTCCCCCGTACCCAGTGCCCCGTTCGTTTGCTCGGTGCAGAAGTAAAAAAAAGATGGCGGATATTCCTTGCCACTTCAAGCGGTTCAGAGTCAGGTTTAGAAATTCGGAAAAGGTATGAATCATGAATGAATATTAACTTTGGGAGTTATTTATTGTTGGAACATTATTTGAGGGGAAAGAAATCAGTTTTTAAAATCCGGAATATTAAGAAACCCTGCATGTATTATTAATGAGTTTCTTCAGGCATGTCCAAATGAGTTAATTATATATCATACACACGAGAGTCATTCCTTTCTGAATTCTCCTGCTAGGGAAAGCAGTCTACCTCCAAAAGAACTGTCAAGGTACGTGGTTTTGCTCTGTTAAGTTTAATTCAACATCAATATTCTGGGCATTATTTTTTGACCTTTTGTCCCTCCCTTGGTGGGTGGTTTCTCACTAGAGTTGTCCCCAATGAAATCATAGGCAACTCCAGGAGTGCCATATCGGTGAATGTTGTGGCCACTCCCATGCTTACGATGCATGAGGACCACAACATTGTAATTATGATGTAGGTAGAGTACATCAGCCTGAAATCAAACATGATATTCTGGTTAGGGCAAAATTGAAGAAAAGACTCAAATAGTAAGCATTTATAATTATACAGATTTCATTAGTTTCTAATACACATATGCAGGAAAAACAAACAAAAATGATCAGTTGAACAAAACCTGTCAGACAAGCATGTAAGTACAAACTGGCTCTGATTATTCCAACACATTTAAAATGGGCTAATTTTATTATATCTCAAAATAAATAATTCCAAAAATAATAAAAAAAATATACAATAGAAATAATTCAACCACATTTGCAGATCTACACTATATATAAATGCCATAAATAATATTTTAACAGTGACTTCTTTACGCTACTTACCCTTACTTTAAACTACTAGAAGTTAAACAATGTCTACATACTCTGTATTCAAGTTTTTCGCATTCATGTGTAGAGCTTGTTTGCCCCCTCCTCGCTATCTTGTCCCAGTCCTTTTTCTTTTTGGTGAAAATATAATCACAGTCGCTATTCCTGCACTTTTTGACTGCCACAGGACACTCTGTTGTACAGGATGGGCACCGCTAAAAAGATTAAAATTTCTATTGAGGCAGATGCTTCAGTAGAGAATCCTGGTAATCTTCTTTTAGCAAACAAATTAGTACTTTTCTTATGTTTAAAGCACAAGTATTTGAACATATCTTTTCAGGATTCCCAACAGTATAGATGATGTAAGATATAGATGCATGTAAAACAACAGTAGTTGCATCAAGGAACTAAAAAGTTTCACAACAATCATCTTTTCACCATGATGATAATTATTTTATTACTAAGCAAATGAATGTTTAGCTCAAAAACAGGTTCATGTTATCAAGTGATGGCATCAAAATGACAAGAAATAAGGGATGTAAACAGTGCTCTCTTTAGACCTATGCTTCACTGTCTGACTACTATTTAATAGCAATTAACCCTTTGCTATGATGGACAAAAACCATAGTGGAACCCCAGGATAAATGATTTAGTTGGAAAAATGGAAAAAAAAAGTACCACAGTGCAACACACTGACGACAAACCCATTAATACAACCACCTCCTTCTCATCGACATTTTTTTGGCTTTGAGGAAATGCTTACTAGTAAGTCATTAACTTTTTTTTTACAAGCCTGCTTACATGTATATGATCACTGGTTTCCACTGTATATGAAACAACATTATGAACTACTTTTGAAGCAAAAAGACTGCAAGGCATCTTCTCAGTTCTGACAATGCAAGACTCATAATAATTGTTAAAGCCTACAGCAAATGTGGTATATTAATAAAATAACCTTGTTACAAAATTTGGGGAATGAACTTTGTCAGTAATATAACAAAGCAAAGAAACAGTTACACAGAGGTTGCACTCCTTAAATGTATTTTAAAAGAAGCTAGGATGCAGATATACACAGGTAATACATACTACATGCACTTCAAACGTTTTTGCTTCTATACAGATCCCTCAACACTTTACTATATTGAATTCTTTACTGGTTGATATAGATGTTGTAGGTCAATTTGTCCTTTCGGCCAGAAAGATTTCAACCTGGTTATCAAACCTGTTTTTTTTTTCACTATTATTTTTTTCAATAAAAATTTAGCTAAATTTTGTCACAAACTAGATGTTGGTTCTACAGTCAAAAGTATGGAAAAATGAATACCTTAACTGCTACTTTTTTAGTGAGGCTATTTTGCTCAAATTTGATCTTCTTTTACCTGGTATCCTAGTTTCATTCATAGTATTTCCAAACTCTAATTTTCTGTGAGTTGTTATACATCATTTCCCATACATTTACTGTTAGCTAATTTATTCTGTGTTTGCCCCCCTCTCCAAATCACGACTTATTCAGAAACCATGAAAAGGTCTACACCGATCAAGAATAATATGCATTTAACTTATAACTTATAGATTATAATAATTGATAAATTAAACACAATTCTACAATGTAAAAACAATACTCTGCTTTTTATAATACCAGTCACACTGGGTTATGTTCCAGTCAAATCGAAGCTTCAACATCCCCCGCCCCCCCTCCCAGGCAACCCCCGGGCATTTGAATTTTTGGAAAACTTTTGTTCACATTCCCCCCTCACCGGGCCGAAAAGCTGCTGAAACGCCCTCACCCCTGGGAAAATTACCAGATCACTGTTTTAACTTTTCAGTACATGTAGCTTCTATTGTGCTTCTGAAGCTGTGCATGTTAACGTGGTTTATTAGACAACACATATTTATATACTATGGATATAAATCAATCTTAAAGGCCGAGACACACGATGCGACAAATCGCGGCGACACGTCGCTGCGACAAGTCGCCTCGTGTGCACTGCTGCTTTGACAAGACACTTGTTCTGGGCACGCACTAGCGAATTTGGAAGAGGGGAAATGTGAACTAGTTTCCAAATTTAACATGGCGGACCAGCGAATACAGCGAAGGGAAAATAATTGACGCTCCCTCATTGGTTGATTTTAATTTTGTCGCAGCGACTTGTCGCAGAAGCGTACACACGATGCGACAAGGCTGCTTGCGCTTATTTTGTCGCTGCGATATGTCGCACGAATTCAAACCAGTTTGAATTCGTGCGACAGATCGCAGTGACAAAATTCTGTCGCAGCGACAATGATTTTCACATGTCACACGAGGCGATTTGTTGCAGCAACCTGTCGCGGCGATGTGTTGCAACGCTTTGTCGCATCGTGTGTCTCGGCCTTAAACACCTTCAAATACAGAACACAGCTTGCAATTGTGTAGGCCTTTGGTTTTCAACCAATCCGCCATGAATACGCAATCTTTTCCTTTGAACTCATCAAAGTTTGTCTCCGCAGTCTCCACCATGATTTATCGACCCATGTGGAATCAGCGCGACTTGTAACATAAATCAAGGCTAGCAAACAAATTCCCCACCTCCTATGAGTGGTAATCAAATGCCCTCCCTCACTGGCAGGAAGAGGCATCAAATGCCCAGGGTATGCCCCGGGGTGGCTTAAGCTTTGATTTCACTGGTCCATTACTGTGCACCTAATTTCAGTATTCACATTGCAATTTATTGCATTTTATTGAAAGCACATTGTGTATTATAACTAACTTAATTGAACTATAAGCTTATATTTAATTGTTGCTACTTAATATCTATTATAACATAGCTATATGCTAGCGCCCGCTGTGATTGGCTAATTTTCTATGAAAAAGAAATGGATGGTTAATAGAGATGGTTCATGCTGACGCCATCGTCGGTGAAATTTCTTGCCAGCGAAAGTTTTTCTCACAACTTTTTTCGAGTAAAACTTAACTTTAGCTGTTACTAATAGCTAGTGTTTTTCAACATTTGAGTTAGGGTTTCTCGATGACTTTGGAGACTTGGAAAATTAATGTGTCTGAAATGGTTGCAGAAACATCAGTGCTACCGGTGAAAACAACACGTGCACGCGCACGTGCACGTGTAGCGAAACGTGCTGTCAGTGAAAACAACACGTGCACGTGCACGTGCAGAACTTGCAATTTGATAAGTGCAGAAAAAGCGACTTTTCAGCATGAAAAATGTCTTGCTATGTTATAAAAGCAATGGACAATGCCTAGCGCGCGTCCATCCAATTCGGGATCCACTTGGATAGTTGGGAGAGCACTTAGGTAGCTAGAGATGCTCTCGGCTGCGCCTCGAGCATCTCTTACGCTACCTTCGTGCTCTCCCAACTATCCGCGTGCATCCCGAATTGGATGGACGCGCGCTAGGCATTGTCCATTCCTTTAAACCTCCAAGTATTTGCAATACAGCTAATTTTATGAGTATTATATCAGAAATCTACGATCTAACCTGAGTTATATCATACATGCTGCACGCCATTGTTCCCTCGAAAGGCTGAATATAATGCAGCACGTTCTTGAGAACGAAATTATGTGGGGCAGTAACAGAATGTAACGGAAGTTCCGTACTCAAGTAAAGCTATAAAACTTAATCAGAATATATTTAGTTGTTGAAGATTCCACCAACTTATAAGGTCACATAATTAAAGGACACAAAAATATCCTGCATGCTGCAAGCCTTAAAACCATCCACAACGGACAAAAGGTCAAAAATAATGCCCAGAATATTGATGTTGAATTAAACTTAACAGAGCAAAACCACGTACCTTGACAGTTCTTTTGGAGGTAGACTGCTTTCCTAGCAGGAGAATCAGAAAGGAATGACTCTCGTGTGTATGATATATAATTAACTCATTTGGACATGCCTGAAGAACTCATTAATAATACATGCAGGGTTCTTAATATTCCGGATTTAAAACTGATTCTTTCCCTCAAATAATGTCCAACAATAAATAACTCCAAAGTTAATATTCATTCATGATTCATACCTTTCCGAATTTCTAAACCTGACTCTGAACCGCTTGAAGTGCAAGGAATATCCGCCATCTTTTTTTTACTTCTGCACCGAGCAAACGAACGGGGCACTGGGTACGGGGGACGTTTTGACTTGTCGCCCAAATTAAGAAAGTAGCTAGGTTCTAGTCTTTATCGGCTTGAATTATCGCCTGGTCACTGAACTATCAAAATGGTGGCCACGTTCAGTTTTGAAAAACGATGAATTCGGTGAGGTTCTGCATGAATATGCGATTCTCTCATGGTGTTTTGGAACACTTACTTGTGTGCTGTAATGTTGCTTAAATTGGATGGGCAAAACCTTCCCGGATTTTACTAGAACAAAGCCATTTTTTCTTTTTTTGAGAATGAAACATGACACACAAATGTTGGAACTTATCGAACAGAACGGCACTGAAGATGAACATGGCTCATATCCCGGTATAAACCTACAATAATTTCCGACACACTGCAGGTACGTTGCTCTGTATTGACTTTGTTTGTGTCGTAAAGTATAACTTTAAAAAAAAATAATGTGGAAAAAGAAAACCAAAATTCGCTCTTTTAAGGTCGTTCGAAGCTTTGAAACAAACCAGTTCTCAAAATATGGGTCTGAATTTAAATTAGATCGACCTCACATGTAGCTTGTGGACTTTGAAATGGTTGGATCTACGAGCTAGACAATTTTTCTGTCATTGGAAGATCAAACCATAGCGTGAAGTATAATTAAGCTTACGTTTCAACGTGCGGTCAGTATAAAACATGGACTGCGGACTACGGACTACGGACTACGGACTACGGACTACGGACTACGGACTACGGACTACGGACTGAGGACTACGGACTACGGACTGGGTATAAAACACGGACTCAGGTATAAAACGCGGACTAAGCATTGCGGACTGGGTATAAAACGCGGACCGGGCATTACTTCAATTCACTCGACTGTTGATCTTTCAAAACATTTAATCATGGTTTGAATAATTCGAAAATTCATACAGCTCGTCAATTTTGTGACTTTCAGTGTCTTCTATTCCTTTTTCGGCAATCGAATATGGTTAAACCTGTATGAGCGGGCACTTTGGGAAATGAGACTCCTATAATTTACTGATACAGATAGCTTCTATTTATGAAAACTTTCGTGCGAGAATTTATTCAATGTAGAACCTTTCTTCGTGTTTTATACCGAGTCCGTAAAGCCCGGTCCGCGTTTTATACCCAGTCCGTGTTTTATACCCAGTCCGTGTGTTAATTACCCAGTCTGTAATGCTTTAAGTCCGCGTTTTATACCCGAGTCCGTGTTTTATACCCAGTCTGTAGTCCGTAGTCCTTAGTCCTTAGTCCGTGCTTTATACTGACCGTTTCAACTTGTGCATGTCGATTTTTGGTGGTGGGCTAGCAGTTCTGTTAAATAAATGTCACATGGAATTCTTTATGTCAACAGTATTATTTCAAAAAATACAGTCGGAACGAACAAGGAAGGTAAAAATGCTTGAGGTAAGTCAGTTGATTTTATTTTCTTCCATTCTAGATATTAATGCTGAAAGAAAGAATTTAACTTAAACAAATGGAACAAAGAGAATTACAATAACAACATAATTAATACTGATGGTTTAACTAATATGTTAAGTTTTCATTTTAATAAGAACAGATAAATGGTCATATATTGTCATGGTAAATAGAAACCTTGCATTATGTTGCAGGATTAGCCCTCAGACCTGGACTTTCTTAATGCAGAGTTTTTTTTTTTTTTTTTTAATTTTTTTTTATTATTATTGCGTTACTTGCTCCACTTACAATGTGATACTTACGCTACCTACATTACACATTACATACATTAATCACTACTTATTTTGCAATACTTACATCAGTTAAAATTTTCTAATCTTTTTTTTTTTTGGCACACACACACACACACTTACATACATGTACCCGTAAAATGCACTCATTTAGTTTTGGAGGCGTTACATTAAAATAGCTCTTTCTTTAAACTAGTTAAGATAATTGTCCCAAGAGATTGAAGAAGATTATTTCATAAATTTGCTGTTGTTGTTCTCCCCACACCTTAAAAAGGAAAAGAATATCTGAAATTGTTTTCACGTATAAAGGCTCCCCACTTTACATTGAATTTCTCTAAATTTCCATTTTGAATAGCATAGCGTCTCTCCACTTCTAAGCAGGTTACAAAGTTCTGTATGCAAAGAGCTGGTGATGGAAAAAGGCGCATCGATTTGGACCAGTGGATATGATATCTGCAGATAAGGAGAAAGTGGTGGGACAAAATATTTGAGGCGTTATCAACGAAACCTAGACAGGATTGAAAAGAGAAAACATCGTTCGGAAAACATGTCCTTTTGCTCATCCACTGTTTAATTTCATTCCAAAAAGCTTGAACAAAAGTACATTCCCAGAACAAATGTAAAATAGTTTCCGGGTGTTTTTTACAGAAACTGCAAAGGTTATCAGCGGCGATACCAATTTTGAATAAATAACTGTTTGTAGCTATTCTTCTATGAAGGAATTTAAACTGAAAGGTTCGCAATTTCGATTCGCGGGTGCACAAGAAAGCCAAACTGTATGAGCTACGCCAATCTATATAGTCCACGGATTGAGAGTTGCAATCTGAGAGCCATTTACTTTGACTTTTATGTGGAATAGAAGATATTTGCTTGATAAGCATTTATAGGCTACCTTACAAAACTCCGTTGAAGCCAACAGATTACTTAAATCTTCTACAATAATGCAGAGTTTACAGGATTACATGTGGTGAATTTTGCAAAATTATTATGGGGGATTTTTTGCTTTCGTGGTGAGTAAAAGTATACATGTACTTGTCAGCCCTGCCAATGTCTTGGAAACCTTCATTTTTGTATCCTAGAGACCATTATTATTTTATCATGAAATCCTTACTACTAATAGCTAACATAATGACTGTTATTGCATTGTCGCAGAACAAGAGAATGCTTCCTAATTTCATTTCGGCCTCTCTGCAGCCTTGAGCAACTGAGATTTTTTGTGAAGACTGCAAATTGGCCGCCTATCTAGGTTTTTTCAGGGGATTTATGCCTCTTTTTCGCATCTGTAAGCTACAGCTGTATGTCATTTTCTTTTGTTTTTGTTTTTTTTTAAGCATCTTGAAAAAATTGCTTTGAACTGGTTTTTTCACTCTGATAGCATTCGACAAAGGGGCAATGCAGTCCCAATGCAGCCTGGAGTGAGAGTTTGGCCATATGAAAACAAATTACATCATCGTAAAGCAAGTGTGTACAAGGAAATTGTTTTTATTGTTCATGATCGTTGGTGTTTGATTCTGGACCTTACATGTATGTATGACCTGTTTGGTCAGGATGTGAGATGATTGGAAGAGCTTTTGTTACAAAACTGGGACAACAATGACATATGTACATATTCTGTTCAGGAACACAAATTTGAATCGCTTTGGGATATTAACCGTTGGAACAGAGCAGTTCATTGGCTATATTTTGATTGCATTTGTTGACTTACACTGGAAATTAATAGTTTTAGTGGCTACAATTACTGGCCATCTGATAGGGTGCGGAAAAAACTGAAAATTATGCGGAAATTTTCAGCAATATTTGCGGAAGAAAGTGATGATTATGCGGAAAAGACGTCAGATTATGCGGAAATTCTACAATTTAATAAAGTTGCTCCCATGGCTTTTTCCAAAGTATAAAACACACGTTAACGTCTTACCGATAATTTTAGTCCTTTACGACACGTTTGACCTTTTGCTGCCATTCGTGGACACGTATTTCTTCGTTCAGCGCAATTTTTCCTTGGTTTTCGAAGGTTTTCGTTGTTGTGTTTGTCCGAAGCTTAGTAACCAGGCATTAAATCGGACGAGAAAAACTGGACACCACTAGAACTAGAAACCAGGCCCATCACAAGAAGACGCAGGGAATGCCTGGAGGCTTAAAATTGTTTACGAACGAAAAGACGTGTTTTCGTCGCTGTTTTGGGTGAATAACTTCTTCAAAATGATCTTGAATCTCTTCGAAATTTTTGCTTCTGATGATGGTAATCAGTTGCTTTGTCGCTTATATGTAGCAATTTTCTAGTTTTATGCGGAAAAATGCCCCGAGGATACGGAGGATGCGGAAGTAGGCGAATTATGCGGATCCGCACCACCACATCCTGTCAGATGCCCTGCAATTAGCTCAGTTAATTTCTTTTGCATTAAAGAATGGTTTATTTTGTTAACAATGTGCAATTTTCATGAATTGTGCAGAGTTTGGATTGCGCAAAATTGCACATTCATCGTGTAAGGTCTGGCATTTTGGTGGCATTTCTTATTCTTTCCTACCTTACTCAGAAAGACAACACAAAAGCATTTTTTTTTTTGAAACATTGGTGTGTATCATGGCTACATGTAAATCCCAAATTATATAAATTATGGGTTACGACTGACAGACAGAAATTTTCTACAGCCAAGAAACCCTTGCAATTGCAAACACTGAAAGAAAGAAGTAAATAACTTTTCAATGGCCTATCGACACACGTCTCTGAAATGAAGGAAAAATTACATGTCCTGAGTAGGATTTAATTTGGGATTTAGCCATGATAGAAAATTTCTGTCTGTCACGTAAGCCAAATTTAATTTTGGGATTTAGCCATCAAAATGTCCCATGGATTTACTGTGTTCTATTTCTTCACATCAATATTAAGTTGCCATGTACAGTATCCAGCGTGGTTGACCCGATGGTGTACAGGCACTGTAGTGGATATCACACCCGACTAGTAATGGGGAGACGCGGGTTCAAATCCTGCTCAGGACATGTAGTTTTTTTTTTCATTCCAGAGACGTCTCTTTTAGTACCTCCGTCATTGAGTACTGTTTTTATTTCCACATCTGTAGTGCCCACAACATCACCTACACCAGCTACAGTACCCTTAATAAATTGGATGCGTATTCAGACAATCCTTGTAACAACAGGACGTGTGTTATGGATTCATACTGCCCTCAGTTAACAGTTGGGCCTGTGTGTAAAAGTGGTGAGTTGTGAAATTATCCTTAGCATTTGAATGATTCTAAGTCTATGACATCAAGCCTGTTTTTTAATTTAAGGGTGCATTCCTGTGGGAGGATCAGGACCTAACATTCCAAGATTACATGTATTCTGATCCTAATGCATCACAAGAACCAGTGGGTGCTTCCATAATATGTCAAAAAGTCTGTATATACCATTAAGACTTTAAGTCAAATGGAAGGTTTGTTTTAGTTTAGTCTGACCACCTCTGGCTCCAGATGAACCACTTTGATTGGTCAGGCCAGTCAGACCATACTTTGCCGTTCCTTTTTGAGAAATTGATTGCCTTCCTCTTCATTAGATTTCATTTATATACATGTATGTTAAGAGCTATTCCTCTGATTTGTTTCTGTTTTTCTTGGTTGGACTCCTGGCTACTGGTCTGTGACTGACCAGTCTGGCATTGATAATGGCAAGAGCACCCAGTAAATCCTTGTCCAGAGTGGATTTATCCTTTCCTTTGCACTTTGATGCAATATTGACTTGGGTCATTGTTACTGATCTGGTTCCTCCCAAAGGAATGCACCCTTAGTATTAAACAACTATTGAAAACAATAATTATTTTTGGAATAGCATGGAAGGCAATTCACAGTCCTTTTAAGCATTAAATGCATTCTACAGAGTACACATTTGTATTTAACGACTTCAGTCATGATTCACTGAAGAAGAAGAATATACATGTACATCTTAAGGTGTGCAATTGACTGTCCTTTAAACAACTGTAAACACATTTCAGAATTATGTACATTGCACTGAACATTTCTATTTAACATTTTTGGTAAACTACACAACTGTAAGTCACAGTGCATTTCACAAAACTTTTGACAAACAGTTTCTGAAGTTCATTTGAAATTCCCGAAGTTTACAGTGAACTTGGCAATTTCATTATGTGGCTGACAATCAAATTGCAAACTTCGAAACAAAGTTGTGAATTTCACGCTATACTTTGTTGGGAGTTGCGAAGTTCATGCCCATTCAGTACAGCTGTTTAGTTGGTTTTGGTAAATACAATTGCAAATGAATTTAAACAATTAAAGTAGAAAAAAATTCTCAACCAAGAAGGCTTATTGTATGATGTTTACTTCTGATATGTAAATTATATGAGAGGTACTGAGGGACTCTGCATCGCAAACAGATGATTTGTGTCTGGTTTATAGTAGAACTGTACATGTACATGTAAATGCAAAGTTCAACAACAAGACATCCAACTGTTCTGTTTTTTTGTGCTATTTCTACAATTATGATATGTCCTGGAAAAAATGGTTTTTTTTTTTACATCTCATACTAAGATTTAAATTTAAAATACTGGCATGTACATTTAAACCACTATGCTTGAAAGTTCTACTTGAAGCTACCCTTGGGGTAAACAAATACGACAGAAATTGTATTCTTACTATTTTTAGGCAGGTGTTGGGTGTTGTTGATTAGGTTCCTGTTGTCATGCAGTGATGCTTTACACATACATGTACATACCATAATGTATTTGCAGTGGGATTACTGTTACACACTGTAATTATGTACGTCTCTTTTTCAAGCAGAACTTCTTGTTCGCAAGCAAGCTGGCAGTAATGATAACCGATGAAATGATGGGTTTTTAGCTGATAAATAATTATATACCCTTAATTTATATTACATACATGTACATGTAGACAGGCCTTCTGACAGGGTGCGCGGGTGCAGAACCGCACAATTCGGTCAAACCCGCACAATAATGCACAATCCAAGGAAATTCTCAAACTCCCGCACAATACGGAAATGTTTACATGTACTTGAAATTTTAATCAAAATGGGTATACTATTGCTATTGAGTATCAAGACTTCTAGAATATTTTTAGACTATTTTCAGACTATTTACCTTCAAAAACAACTCGTCAATTGCGTAATCCAAACAACAAGGTGTTCTTACCGTAGCCTGCACTATCCTGGGCACTAGTCTACTATGAGCCCAAGTTTTCTACGAGCAGATAGTTATCGCTCGTAGAAAACAAGGGCGAGTACTCTAATTGTTTTAGTATAAATTTACCGTAGTCTCATTGCATAAAAAGAAAAAAAAGTCAAGTGTCTCGTTTCTCGCGAGTGCACTGGAAGTACTAATACTTTGCTTTCGTCGAGATTTAAACCTGTTTTGTGTATTATCGCACTGATTTGCATGGTAGGCACGATTTTTCATTCTCATCAGCGATGCGTGTGTACCTGATGTTTGTATTATAAGAAATGATTTTTGCCTCTACAAGCTGGCAACTTCTTGCGGCTTCGTGCGTTCACTTGCTCTTGGATCCTACAAGGCACAAGAACTTCTTTGCAGTAGGAAGTTAAAAACGATATAACTTCTTTGCGGCTAGAAGTTAAAACTGAAAGAACTTCTTTGCACTGACATCTTAGCGCGCGAAGAATTGTATCAAGACATGAGGCAAAGGTGCTAGTTCTAAACGGTCGAAATTTTCCAGTGCCTGCACTTACCATAAGAAGTATTAAAGCCATAGTAACTATGATTAAAGCGGCAAATTCTTAACTCTTGACATTTTAAACTCTAAAGCTCGATTTAGACATCGAACTTTTCATGTACCATATACATGTTGAACCGGAGATTTCATTTTTCCAACAATTTTTGTGACGCTTTTATGCAATAGACGGCCGAAAGCCGGAAAACTTTTCTTCTGCACAAAATGTAAATGTTTGTGTTAGCGGTTATTGCAGAGCGAATAAATTTAGGCAACTGCATTCCTAGTTAATGAAAATAGCCACAGTATCAGGATTGACAAATTATGGAGGGTGCAGTTCATTCGCACTGAGTAAGATTGTCAAAATCAACTTTTGAACCCACGCGTGATTGCATGAATTAAAACGCATGTAACTCTTCTTGTAGTTTATGGATATTTTAAACCTTACATGTACTTGGCTATTTCCATGAACTATAAATTTCCTTTCCTTCGCAAATTGTTGTTAAAAACAATCGTGTTCTCAGACGACGAAATTCAGTGCCTAATAATATCACTTCGTACATTCGATGTTTGTTTGATATGAATTGAGCTGACGATCAATGCATCAATGCATACATGTATCTTCAATCTGTTACTCGGTCCCATCAATTTGCCAGTGAACTGCAGAACAACAATCGTTACACATAACCGGTTTCTTACATGTAACATATGCCATACTAAATCTTTCAGTGATTCTCGAGAGAAACGAGACCCGTCTTGCAAGAAACGAGACCCGTCTCGTGAGAAATGAGAGGAGAGGTGGTAACTTACTTTTGAGTGGTACTGTACATGACATACTTAAGGCCCGTTTACACAGGCGATTTTTGTCGCGGCAACTTGATGCAATTTTTTTCGTGCTAAAGTTGCAAGAAGTTTCAAACATGTTCGAAACCCCTGCGATATCGCGGCGACAAATCGCCCTGAAAATTGCACCTAGTTAACACGTGTGATTTTGAAGTTGCAACTTAAGCGCGACGAAAATTGCATCGATTTGCCGCGACAAAAATCGCCTGTGTAAACGGGCCTTTAGAGGTTTGCTAGGACTTTTGGGGCGATCTCTTTGAGTGTTTTCGTTGAGCTCTTTCGATTGCTTTGACAAACAAAGAATTGGTTTAAAATAGGTTTTAAACTTTAGTCAATAAGATAAAAATCATTCAAAGTAAAATCTAGAAGTACATGTAAGTTAGCCATTACATGAGGAGTTTCACATTGTTATTACAAAAAAAGGTATGAGTTATAAGGAGAACTCGATGTTTCCTTTAACAGGGAGTGGGATACAAAATATTTTGTTCGACGCAAGATTGCGCAATCCCGCACAATTACCCCCA
>JAHPZR010046915.1:55000-57813 GCA_019787425.1 Platygyra sinensis | reverse complement strand
GTGGAGTGAGTGGAGTGGAGTGAGTGGAGTGGAGTGGAGTGGAGTGGAGTGGAGTGGAGTGGAGTGGAGTGGAGTGGAGTGGAGTGGAGTGGAGTGGAGTGGAGTGGAGTGGAGTGGAGTGGAGTGGAGTGATTGGAGTGAGTGGACGAGCGAGCGAGCGAGTGGAGTGGAGTGGAGTGGAGTGGAGTGGAGTGAGGGAGTGGAGTAGAGTGGAGTGGAGTGAGGGAGCGGAGTGAGGGAGTGGAGTGAGGGAGCGGAGTGAGGGAGTGGAGTGAGTGAGGGAGTGGAGTGGAGTGAGGGGAGTGGAGTGGAGTGAGGTGAGTGGAGTGAGGTGAGGTGAGTGGAGTGAGTGGAGTGGAGTGGAGTGGAGTGAGTGAGTGAGTGGAATGGAGTGAGTGGAGTGGAGTGAGTGAGTAAGTGGAGTGAGGTGAGGTGAGTGGAGTGAGGTGAGTGGAGTGAGTGGAGTGGAGTGAGTGTAGTGGAGTGAGTGAGCGAGCGAGCGAGCGAGATTGGACTGCCCTCTCGCTCATGGATGTTACGTCACATCCATGAGCAAAAAATCTTACCTTGCTTTTTGCCTTTAAATTTCCAGAATTTTCGATGCATCCTCAACCTTCGAACGAGGCTCCAGGTTCTGAAGTTTTTCCTTTGGGGTTTAAAAAAGACGGAATATCCTGTTGATAAAAATAACAATCTTGCCAGCAATACACAAAACGAGCTCGTCGACCGAGAAAATTACCGATAAACGAACCATTTTCGATGCGTTCTTTTGCAGATTCCGAGCCATTCTCGTCCCCAGAGGCCGCGCTCCTTTTGGTGTTGACCAAAAACAGCGAGATATGGTAATGGAATTTTTATGAAGTTTCTCCTTTTCGTGTATATAGGCCACGAATTTATTACCCAGCGATGGTTTCGCGCCATCTTTAAAAGGCTCAGTAGTCAGCAGTTAATCTTTGACTATTGTTTACCACACGTGAAGTGTGTCGTGAAGTGTCTCTTTGTCATTCCCATGTAACTACATTTTTATATTATTATTCTTTTCTTATTTATGTCAGATTTATCTGCTGCCAGATGAGTTACTGATGTATATAGCCTTCCTTAAATCAATACCGCTAAGCTCTACAATTCGATTACCGATTCTCACCTTTGTGAAAGTTGTCAAGTCAATCCCAGAATCCTCTGGCTGTCACCTTTCATATATATAGTATCCAGTCCTTTATCAACCTGGGAAACACTTTCCTTCGCGTCTCTCGAAAAAAGAATATATCAAACTATGAATGAAAAATGATAAATATTCCGGTATTTTTTATTATTTCTGCGAAAAGGATATAAAGGACCACAAACCTAAAGGAAAACATGACGTATTCTCCCTCCTTCCCTCGCACTCTCACAAAGAATTTTAAAGAAATCCTTCATGGCTGAACACTGTTGATGTCGCTATCGTTACCAAAGATATCATACACTTTCTCCTTCATGGACATTTTTGGTACATTTCTTTCAAGGACAAAATTAATGATAATTTCTTGAAGTAATTTATTTTTAAGGTAACGTGCTTTTGCTCTTGCGCGAACCAGTGTAACAGTACATGCAACCCCTGCTTGAAAACAGCCACTATCCTCTGGTTCAGTAGAGTTCAGATCATCAAATCACGGTTCAAAGCTTCTAATGAAATCACGATTCACAAGAAAACAACAAGCCATTTCACATTTCACGGAAAACGAAATTAGGCCATTCACAAACCCTGATAATACCACCCTCTCTCCACTGACCCACCTGGGAATTGCATCACTGAATGGGTTTGATACCCGTTTACAGCAATTTCACTGAATTTCAAGATTTTAATGCCTTGTTCTACATGGGTCAAGTATTTTTCATTTATATCTGGAAGAAAATTTGTTTCGCACCATTGATATGCCCGACTTCTTACTTAGAGATATTCTCTTGACTCTTAGGGACTCTCCCTCGGTCTTCCTTAGAGCAATTTTTTTAATGAAATCCTTCATCGCTCAACCGCTACTTTATGACACTATCTTTATCACTATATCCTATCATTTCTCGACCCATCATGGATTTTAAAGGTACATTTCTTTCGCTGGCAAATGCTAAGTTCTATAAGTAATTTACTTTTAATGTAACGTGTTTTCGCTCACTAGCGAAAGAGTGTAACAGTATATGCAACCCCTGCTTGAAAACAGCCACTATCCTCTGGATCAGTTGAGTTCAAATCATCTGCGATGAATACTGACCCCGTCAGAATTCCTGAACCACATTATTTCGACCCTCTGGACTCATGTTTCCAAAGGCTGGACGCATGGTACTCGTGCTACCTGCGTGGCGTGGTTTCCAACAAAGCGTACGGAAGCACCGAGTTCATTGACCAACCTTAACCTCGGGACGTGAAAGTAGACAAGCACTAAGTGGAGCGCGCGAAACTCTCCACCCAGCTGGGGAATACATCTTCGTCTGGGTTTGAATCCCATTCAAGCAAAGTGGAGCTCGTGGAACTATCCACCCAGGCTAGGAGCTGCACCTTTTAAATTTGGTTTCAAGTCCAGTTGCTGGTGAATGATCTTCGAATGGGTTTAAATCCTGTTCAATTTAAGTTGAGCGTGTAAAACCGCTTCAGTCATACAGTTGGCGAATGCATTTCCGAATGGGTTTGAATCCCATTCAAGTCAAGTGCGTTCAAGTTAAGTGGAACGTGTGAAACTCTCCACCCAGCTGGTGAACGCATTTTCGAAAGGGTTTGAATCCCGTTCAAGTCAAGTGGAGAGTGTGAAACTCTTCACTCAGCTGGCAAATGCATTTTCAAA
>JAHPZR010046915.1:12500-45000 GCA_019787425.1 Platygyra sinensis | reverse complement strand
TCAAAGTCAAAGAAAATGTTTTCTTTCAGAACGCGAGCTGAAAAAGGTATTGCGCGACACATTGACGCGAGCGGCGTGGTTGGGACCTACTAAGTTTTGATTGGTTCGTTCTGAGCATGCGCATGCAAGTTATCCTGGACTCTTCTTTCGCCCGCCCGGGTTCAGCCCCTATATGGGGCGGGAAGAAAGGAGAGTTCAGGGACTGGACTAAGTGATGGGCTCCCTGTTTAAGATATCATTTGTCGCGCTAAGAGCACCAGAACCAAGTCATCCGGAGTGATCATCATTTGTATCAGCAAGCCATCTGAGTAAACAAAAACCATTGTTGTAGGAATGGGCAGGAGGGGGGAAGGGATTTGGCGGAAGCGGTAACTCATTTAAAACTGCATGTCTGTAATTGAACCAGAAGTGTCTTGTTACGTTACAAAGAACCTCGCAAGTAAGAAAAAAGTTCACAATTTTTTTCTACAACCCTTGTTGTTCGTTTTTAGTATTTCTATCGTGGAGGTCATCACGCTCTCCTTCCCCACCCCCCACCCCTGTGGTGATTTACAATGGAAATAAAAACTTTACCATTTACAGTAAGGGTCCGACATTCCATCAGCATCCATTCCCGGAAGGTTTCTGGCCTCCAAGAGGTGGACGTGTAATTCACCTTTGTGCCTTCCCCGCTTTTTCACTTTGTCAGCGGTGACATACTTCAAAGCCAAAACTAATTCACAGGGGATGGAAGGCAATCCATCTGTTTCGTCAGTCTGTCGCAAGAGGTAGAAAGGTATTATACTTCTTGAGCGCTGTGTTGGCATTTTACTGCTTTTAAGTATCATTTTTCTTATATCTTCGAAGGTTTATTAGTTCTGGGAATCCGAGTACGTCAAGGGCTAAGTTCGTAATTATTATGTTTTTGTTTGCCCAGAGAAGGATAAAAATAAGACAAGCTGGGAAAGAACTTTGTTCCCCTAGGAGGGAACTCAGTTGTTCCCTGGCCTTATAAACGTATGTGATACAACCATGCCGAGGAAATGTTTTTCCATCACCTTAACCTTATGTGATGCCTTTGATTGTGCAACTTAATTCTCCTCACTGATCACCACAAGTTCTTTTAGTGCTGGTTCTGGGAATTTTAAAGTGCATCTTTACAACATACGTTAGATAGCTGATAATTTCATTTATTATGATCACTTCCTATTCAATAACGTATCGATTTTGCAAGGGAAAGGAATGTCTTGATCACGTCGGAGAAAAAGGAAAACATGCTTACCTTATCTCTCAGGTTAAACCATTTCGCTATAGGCTGTTCCAGTGAGTTCCCTGCTTCCACAAAATTATTCACTGGAATTTTAACTTCTCCCAAGAAATAGTTTCGTGCAATCGACTTGTGCCACACACTCAGACATAATATCCTCGTCAGTAGTTCGTCATAACCGATAAAATACTGAAAAGAGAAAAGAAGTCGAACCTTTCTTAAGCGGACACCCTCGGGACCGGAAAAAGTGTCCGAGAGGTGTCCGCTTATGTCAGGTTAAAATGCAGTGTTTGCTTCTGGAATATTGATAAGTCTCCGCATGCAGGTGTCCCCTACAGGAGGTGTGTCCCCTACAAGAGGTGTGTCCCCTACAGGAGGTGTCCCCTACAGAAGGTGTTCCCTACTGGAGGTGTCTCCTACAGAAGGTGTCCCACTAGGGAAGTGTCCCTGTAGGAGGTGTCCCATACAGAAGATGTCCAACACAAGAGGTGTCCCCGTATAGAAGGTGTTCCATACAGGAGGTGTCCCCAGCAGGAGGTGTCCCTTACAGGAGGTGCCTCCCAAGGGAAGGTGTCCCATACAGGAGGTATCCCCCCTAGGAAGATGTTCCTCTACGGGATGTGTCTCTAAGTGGGGGGTTTGACTGTTATTCCCTTGAAACAATTTAACACTGAGCGCGGGTGGAAACTTTTAAGTAATTATTCGCCAGTTAGGAGCCAGTGTTTTAGGTCTATCATTTATTAACCGTTCATAAAAACAGTTGCAATTAGCAGACATCGTAAAGGACAACTGTCTAACATCTAAAAATTTGGGTACTTCTTGGGCCGAAATCAAGAGGAAAGTTACCAGATTTCGGGAGCAATGTGCGTACGATCTTGTTACATCAGCAAGTAGAAAGCCAGAGGGTTCTCAATGTAACGCGGGGAGTGTCTTCTGATATTGTTCTACTACTTATTTGAACTCATCTTACCTCCAAAATCTCATCAAAATTTGGATTTAGAGTGTCTTTTTTTGGTTTCGTTTTGCGCTTGCTGCGTTTGTCTGGCAGAAGATAGGACTTCACATAACTAAAAAGAAGGTAAACCCAACATATCTAAGAGGTTATCCACCAAAAAAGAAACAATTTTTAGACCTAATCGTGCCTTTTTGATACGCTTTGATGACATATCAGGCGAGTTTTGTCGAGCCATGGTTCGTAGTTTGGCGAGACGTATTCGAACCAAAATACCCATGATCGGAGACCAAACGATGTGCCGCTGAAGCGTACCAAAAAGATACGATTATGAATATTTACCGTACCCAAATTCGATTCGATACGATATCGCAGTCATATAAGGTCAGTGGCTTGATATCGCAGGATATTACACTGGTTCTGATTAGTTCATTGCGTTATTTTCCCCTTGCGCGCGTTTTGCGCTTTGCACTTGCCTCGCTTTTGCCTCTTTTTTCCTAAAGTACGCAAGAGAAATAAAGGGGGTAGGTTTCTAAAGAAACTGTGTTGCTGCGTCGATGGGAGTATTGCCGGATTTCATACCGTGAGGGTCTGGGTACAATCGGTGTATTATGGGATTAACAACACAAGACCCATATATTCAGGAAGAGCACACCGAGCTTTACAAAATCCTTAAGTTTCGTGTAAATTGCGCCAATATTGAACAAGCTACAGCCATTCAAAAAGGTAAAAATTTAGTAACAAATGTATGGATTGCCGGAGACTTGTCCGGAAATCCATACATTTTCCGGACAAGTGTCCGGCAATCCATACATTTGTTACTAATTTTTTACGTTTTTGAATGGCTGTATCTTGTTCAATATTGGCCCAATTAACACGAAACTTAAAGATTTTGTAAAGCTCGATGTGCTCTTTCTGAAGATATGGGTCTTATGTTGTTAATCCCATAATACACCGATTGTACCCAGGCCCCCGACGTATGAAATCCGGCAATTACAAGATAATTTGGTTTTATCAACTGGGTTGACCATGTGAATTGGCCACCGTAAAGAGAGTCGGAAGTTGACGTTTCGAGCGTTAGTCCTTCGTCGAAGCGAATCAACGCTGACTGATCCTCGAAACGTCAGCTTCCGAATCTCTTTACGCTGGCTAATTCACATTATCAACCCAGTTGATAAAACCAAATTATCTTACTACGCAGGCTAATTGCGAATATGAGTACGGTAATACAGAAAATTTCAATTCCAAAACGAAAGAGAGTACTTACGGATCTGAAGAGCTTTTCTTAGCATCAGCGCATGCCAGATTATTAGCACTGTGGACATGTACTTCAAACTTTTTGGACGGCATCTCATAGCGCAGGCTCACAAACAATTCACCAGTTACAGGAACACTGCTGTAATGCTCTTCCCCAGGATCACTCAACAAACTTTCATTGCTTCCCTGAAAAACATTTTTCCAACAGGCATTTGTAATTGTTTGTAATGTAGCTTGACTTCAAAGTTATTTCAAAGCCACCGATTAGAAAAACCGATCATAGTTAATAGAGGGAAATGGTTAAGAAACCTGGCAAAGTTCTTTGTTGTATATTTTTGTCTGCTATTTTGGGGGTTGACCCTGCACAAAACCTGGCAAAATACAAAAGGTGGTTGTGTGCTCATATAATTAACCAATAAAGGCATGGCGATTATGTAATGCATGCATAGTCAATGAGCATAAAACAAAAGATATGCTGGTTCAAGGCCCTTCCAACATAAATCTTAGCCTGTTCGTTTCCTACCGACCTACTGGGTTCATTTTTTACCCACTATGAACTGACTGAACTTAAGTGGCGAAAGATTAAGTGGAGTTTTAGAAGTTTTCCCGTGTTT
This sequence comes from Platygyra sinensis, assembly GCA_019787425.1. Taxonomy (NCBI): domain Eukaryota; kingdom Metazoa; phylum Cnidaria; class Anthozoa; order Scleractinia; family Merulinidae; genus Platygyra; species Platygyra sinensis. Next base: position 40,931 of record JAHPZR010046915.1, on the reverse strand, counting down.
CACTGGAAGTAAAACAGTGGAGGAAAGCGGACTCGGTTACACCCTACTGGATAAAAATAATAAATAATGGATCATCAGTTGATGGTTATATAAAAACAAAATACTTACCCTGGAGGCCTCGGCTTTGGTGACCTGCAGCGCTTTAGGATGAGCAACCGAAGGTTCTGTTGATTCGGGCGATGGCTGGAATTCAAATTATGAGAGATACAAAGTAAATGGAAACAACCGGTAAAGCTCAATACATCGGCTACAAATCATTCGAGACACAAACTTCCATGGTCTGGAAGGTCAAAAACAAAATGAACAGTTCCGGGTGGTGATATCTACACCTTATTCCAAACTGGCCGCCATTTTATTGTTCTTTTGTTTACTTGCAAATTAGCCCTTGTTGCCTCGTTCTTACACTCGAAATTCAGAAGAATATCCTCAAGTCCTTGAAACGAGGCAACAAGGGCTAATTTGCAACTAAACAAAAGAATACTAAAATGGCTGCCATTTTGGAATGAGGTGTATTACATGTACTGCTGCTCTGAGCGAATGAGAAAGCAGTTATTACGGAAAGCAGTTACTGCGTGATAACGACGTATATATTTTATTTTCATCGTGTACACGTACAGGTTACGTAGTGTATTAGAATGTAGTGAAGATAGCCCGACTTACTCTACAACTAAATTTTATGTCAAATTAAACTCTTAGAAAAAGTAAGGGACAAAAGTGCACCGTTTATTCTGTACTCACAGTGTAGCCAGCCTCTAGAGCTAACTCTGCCAGAGTTTTCCTTCTTGTTTCTGTCTTTTTTCCTTTCCTTGCTTCCTCAATCTTCTTCCGCTCCAGACTTGGTGACCACTGAGGTCCTCTAGCCACTCTGATAAGATCCGGGCTGGAACCTTTCCTACCTGAGCCGGAGAACCACAAAACAATAACAGATTGTTTCCATGCAAAATTTTCGAATACCTCTCAGTGTCATGATGTACAAGTAGTAGAGGTGGAAAATAGTGTAGGTACAGATCACAGCAACGTAGCTGAGAAGGTAAGGCTTGAATTTGCAGCATATATTGAAAGTTAAGGTTAAAGGCTGGTTGTCCTATCAGGATGGTCTTCATAACAAGAAGGAACTAAGAGCAAAACTACATCCACTGCGTTCGTTACTAGTCCAACGCAGGGTTACAACCCCCCACCCCCTCCCATCAGCCCCACCCCCGTCCCCTACCTCTCATTCATTTACTCTCTCCCTTAGCATTACAATCATAATTCGCCGTTTCCCATTTATTTACCTGGGTAGAGAGTCAAGTGTCCGGGTTCCGGCGCATTAATTAATCTTTCGGCCACTCCGCCTCTAAGCTACACGTATAAAATGGATCTTAAACAAACTACGACTGCAATGGCAGCTGATGAGAACGTCGCTAAACGAAATAGCGTTAAGGCAAAGCTTGAAAACAGCTCTGCACGGGCGTTGTAAACCTTTATTTCTTTGCCGTCCTTTGCACAAGAGCAACGTGAGATTACTGACTCTAATTTCAAGTTGCATACTTTAGAAAACCTGGACCACGACAGCCAATTTTTGGTATTTCAAATTGGAAGTTTGTTAGCTTTATATAATCTATGTCTGTAGCTGGAGCTCGTTATCACTGAAACCAATAGATAAAACAAAAAGATCCAGAGAATTGCGCGAATCTAAAGGAAAATATAATTGGCTTAATAGACGTTGTCCCAGGCCGCAAAAACCGAAAATCGATTACCAACTTTATGAAGAATTTGACGACAAAAGGCTCGCGCTTTTAGATCTTACCGAATTTTAAAGAAAGAACCATTTGAGGTAAAATCAGTTGCAACTTTGCTAAGAAGAGTCGACAAAACGACTGTTGCCTTTTGCCGATGTGTCAAAACGAGTCTTTGGGCAAAACTGATTCATGTGAAAAAATGTTTCCCTGCAAGTTCATTTTCATGCAAATGAAACTCATTTACTCGTAATTTCAAATCGGCCTCGCGCTTCGCGCTCGTCCGATTTTGAAATTACTCGCGCGATTACTCCCTGAATTGTACTCCACTCGGTCCAATTAACAAATTGACGTCAGTTTTTTTATGCGTCTGTCCTGTTATTGATCATGAATTTCGTCATCACATTGTCAAAGTAGCTGTGGATCCAAGAGGCGATAGCCGAGTGGATCCGCCGACTACTTTGACGATGTAATGACGAAATTCATTTTCAATAACAGGACAGACGCATTAAAAACTGACATCAATTTGTTTTTTACGATAAAATATTGTCGAATTGCCGGCTCTCGCTGGCTGACGTCGCATGAATTTTAAACTCATGAGTCTATCCGGATATTGAAAAAATAAAAATTAGCCAATGAGCGCGCCTGAATTTCTGCAGTTATCGTAAAATTACTATTACTAATCATAACAATAGGCCACGTTCGATATATCAATATTCTATGGCTCCGAGGCTTTGAGGACAAACTTCTACATTTGGTGTTGTTTTCTTTGTATCCAAGTCTCCTTTGGGAATTGAGAGACAAAAAAAAAATTACAATTTTGACCCGAAAGCCTCGGGGCCATGTTAGAATATTGATATTTCGAACGTGGCCTATTACAATTTCCTTAAATGTGACTGGTACACAAATTGCTGTATTTTGCTCTGATTAATCTGCAAAGTTGTAATCGGATATTGTAATTGGACAGTTGGCTGTAATCGGACAGTTACACGAGCCAATCATTCTAGGTCCTCTCCAATGAATCCACCAATCACAACATTGGTAACAATCACTATAGTAACCAATTTAAGAGACTGACTTTGTAAAATTGTGGAGGTTTAGTCTCCGATGACTGTTTTGAAAAGAACTTAACATCCATTTTGCAAGTTATTCTCCATGTTATAAATTACGATATTTAAAAATTACTATTTAAAGCTCTTCAAATGAAACTTTTACTTTATTTGTGGGAAATTGTAATTGTTATGATAAATTAGTATAACAGGACATGCCCCATCGTGTCCTCCAATTCAGTCTGTAATCATACTCTCGATTAACAAATCGGACTCCCACTTTCGCGGTCGTCCGATTTTATTAGTCACTCGTATGATTACAGACTAAATCGGACTCCACTAAGACCTATTACCATTATTACTGCGCCTTTCAATAACACGCGGACTCTAAAATTCGAAGCTCAACCGACAAATGGGTTTTTCGCTGCCGTCAATCAAATGTTCGGCGGCTCCTCCTAGCTTCCGACTCTTTCGAGCACTGTTTCGTTATCTGAATTGTGGTAGACGATTTGATTACCGCATGCTCGACAGTAGTCGGAAGCTGAGAAGAGTCGCCGAACATTTGATTGACGGCAGCGAAAAATGCATTTTTCGGTTGAGCTTTGAATGTTATTGAAAGGCGCAGTAATAGAAATAACGGGACTAACTTGTGTCTGATGACCCACGCTTCTTCAAATCCGCCATCGCCAATTCTTCATTAATCGGTTTTGGAGCCGACACCGCGAAGTCACTATGGCGACGTTTGATAAGTGCTGCTTCGGGCAGTAATGTGCTCTTCTTGATCGTGTTTTTGATGCTATGGTCCGTGTGTCTCCGTGGGGAGGGGGAGGAGTAGGTGGTGGAGCGTCCTTCTTATCTATTCCCTTAGCAGCCGCGGATAATGTCAGAGGTTTGTCCACTTTAATTTCTGGAGGACTAACTACCGTGAACTGCATGGCGAATGCACTGATGGATTTAAGAACTGGTTGCATGTGGTGTTTTGATTCTTCATGATCTTGGTCAGCCTCTCCGTCGCCTCTTGTTGTTCCTGGCTCTGAAGGGCTTACGTCACTTCCGTTCACGTGACTCACAGAAATCCCAGAATCATCCCTTTCTTCCTGGGAAGCTTTCAAGTCAGGGCTTCCTTCACTATCTATCGATTCGAGCGTAGTTTCCATTGTAGAGGTAGTAGAATCTATCGAGGTATCCTTTGGTTCCAACCGTTTATCTTCCTCTTCAAAAGCAAGATTTTCGTGCGAAGAAACTAAAGGTTTCTTTTCCGGTGTTTGCGTTTTCTCGGCAGCCTCGTCCACTTCTGACTTAGCCTCCGGTTTCGTTTCACTTGGATTGTTGTCAAACAGCTTCGGAAAATTCCTTTAAATATAAGACAAAACCGTATAAAACGCAAGCAATTACAATTAGTCAAAGAAAAAAAAACTTTGAGGGAGTTTGCTTCAGTTCCCAAACTGACCGGTATGCATTGTGAACGGCGGTGAATGACGACGCAGGTTCAGACCAGTTTTGGAAAAATAGAGTTACAGTACGTCCGGTGAATAAACCGTCACTCATAACGCACCCAGCAACTTGGTCATTAAACCGACTAGCCTTATAAAAGGGTTACTTAGTTTTGTTTTGTCGAAACTTCTTAATGTTTTTCATCGTGAAACCTCGTGGAACACAACGTCGACCGAAAATGAACAGTGCACTCTGTTATTTTCACTATCGCCTGAATTTTCCTCCGATATGCTCGGTTGCCTGCCCTCTAAATAGTTGAAACGCTAGCTGTTTTTGTCGCTGCTCCTATGCAAACCTCATATTGCAGTTTAAGCTGTGGCCGGCTGCCCAAATGAGTTACTGGGGACCTTACGCAAACCACGAAGGCAATCCGGGCAATGGCAAAGGCAACGAGAACGTCACCGAACAAAAGGTTTGATGAGCGAAACAATGCACGGGCGTTATAAATCTTAGTACATTTCTTTGCCGTCCTCTGCAAAACAACAACGTGAAATGACCAAATTCTGCATTGTATGAGAACGTTGAACCAAAACAGCTAATTTTTTCGTATTTCTATTGGAACTGAATGCATTCGTAGCATATTCAGCAGGGACAAGTTTTAATGCCGACAGACACACTGGATAGTTCCAAAAAAAATGCGAAATTCCAAAGTAAAAAAGAAACACACAGCTTTTACTTGGCGTCGTCCTCGTCGTCGCCGTCGTATATGCGTAAGGTCCCTAGTGAGTCAGTTTTTGTTGCCCTTAGGAATTGTCAACATAGTTTTTAGCAGCATTAAGGGATACGCTCTTGTCCCAGGAAAATCTGCATTTCAGTTGAAGGCTATAAGAATGCTGTTAATTACATTCAGGCCAAAATATGTTGGCTTAGCTTTTTTTTCGTTGAAAATATTTCTTAACAACTACAGATACAATATTGCATGCTTTAAGTCTGTCGTCCGCCAATAGGAACTTCAGTCTTCAGACTTTTTTGTCACCTGTTTGTACAATCTCATCATGTAATCTTTATTCAGCTGTTTCTTTTAGTGCACTTTTTACTGCAGTTTAGTCAAAATGAATCAGTGAAATATTCGGTTTTAATAATCGATTTTAATAGGTCATTTCCTCCGTTTTCAAACGAGTAAAAAACGTTTCCCATGAAAATGAGTTTCACGGATATGCATACCATTGAACGAGCAACATAATTTCACAAATTTCGCAAGGTTTGTTTTGAAACTGACGTAAACGCAACTCCGAAATGAATTCATACCAAAACATTCTTCTTCAGACTAAACGTTCGAAAAGCCTGAGTGAATCAGTATGTCGCGACCTTTCTTTCTTTACCGAGAAGACAACTTGATCAAGCCGAGACATGTCGAGGCCGCAAGACAAGAAAGGTACCTTAATGACAAAACGACAATTACAAAGCGCCACTTTTACTTCAACAATGGGTGGTATGCTTTCAAAGGAAAAATTCGCAAATTGGAATTGACAGAAATGTCAAGGTTTAATACGGTCGAAACTTGGGAAACATCTAGGATGGCAGAATAACTACCATATTTACATTCCCCTCAAGAGGCGAATTAACGTAAGTGCAGGACTTTTCTTAGTTCCTTTCAGTTCTTTCAAATCGACTCCTTGGCCAACTAATATTTTCCAAATTGTTTTGCGCAATTGTGTAATGACCATGCATAAGGACAAATAAAACGTCCACCACAGATAGTTCACATTTAACAGCTGTTTACTGGTTAAATTGACTTTAAAATTACGTATCGTCATCAAGTCCTCTCTCTGAAGCGGTATAATTAAACTGGGTGTAAATTGTGTTTCTGTCACCGTTCTGTTGTTGTCTTTTAAATGCTGCGATGTTACGAGCAGTCATGCAACTACATTTAACGACATATTTTTATTGTGTAAAAGAATGATTTCGAAATTCACCCCATAACTTATGCTCTCTTTTCTGTCTATCAAACAACTATTTTCCGAAACTGTTCTAGCGTCGGCGACATCTTGTGACAATAACTCGGCACAAACGACTTGCTGCAGCTCAAGAAATTAGTACCGAAAATTGTACTTCGACGCGAGTGGACTCCTTGTTTATGATAAATTTTAAAACCTGTATTCTTTACGTATATTCAGCTTACAAAGCAATTTGTTTTGATTAGAACTGCCACAAAAGCACACAAGAAAATCGGTAACAAAAGTCGGTCTATATTATTATTTTTTTGAAAAATAGCGGTAGTAAAAAAGATAACGCGGCCAAAACAAAAATAATAATACTGCTTAAGTTAAGGATTTTTTCCCAGTTACGTGAGTATCATAGAGTACATTTAAAGCGATAGCAAAAACACAATATTGTGTGAATAATATCGCATTTACGGTTCGAATTTTACGTTAAGAGCGATTAATACTCACGGTCGACTTTTGATTTAAATTTAGCATAGTGTACGATTTCCGATAGAAGAATTATCACCCTTTAGTAGTTTACGCGTTTTAATTTTAGCGACAGATAACTTTTCCATTTATCTTGGCAGGAACTGCTCTGGCATCAGGAAAACAAATTTAAATAAGCATTTTGACGGCAGGAAATTACACCATAGCGGTGATCGCAAGTTGATTATCGGTTTGCCAAATTTTTAAAGGTTATGCTTGAATAAATGTGAGTAACTGAGGATTGCCGACCCTGGTTGCTTAGTCCGAAGAGTTTCCGAAAACGAAAGGTTAACACGGGCAAGAATGCCATAATAACAAATTTAACACAGCACATTGATCATCATAAAATGTAAATGCAACTTACGGTAGCAGCCGACTAAAATGCTCCATATTTCAACGAAACTTCCGACAACCCGCTTCAAATCTGCTTCGTCTTGCAACTGGTATTAAAGGCTTGGAGGAAACTCAAACAATTTTTAACATTAATTCAGCGAACAAATTGAACGCTCACTGAACAACAAATGAATTACCGAAACTCTCGCATATTGCAATAGGCCGTCCTCATGAATAAACAAGTATGCAAGAGACACAAAAACCCACGTCAAAATTTGAATTTTGCACCAATCAAATTTTAATATGTCTCCAATTTCTGAAGGACTTTCACGTTGTCTAGAAACCGTGTACCTTTCTACGCTCATTTCTCGCGAGTGAGCACAGTTCACAAGCACGCAAGGTCCCAAAGGACGTTATGTATAACAAAACTAAAAAACTCCTTCTCAAAATACCTTGTATAACCGTGTTAAAACATTTGTTTTGGCGTTAGAAAACGAAAAAAAAAGACCTTTATGTTTTTTTAAATTCAAATCAATTTTGAAACTGATGCCGGTCCTAAACCAAGCAGATTGTAGAAGCTGGATTTATTAACTTTTATTATGAATCAGTAGTTGTGGTCAGTTATAAACTGCAGTTTAACAATCGCTGCTGTTCGCCTTAGTTGTTATTGTAGGCGTGCTGGTAGCTCCAGATGATTGTAAAGCCAAGATTTTAATTGTTATGCTAATCATTTCACGATATTAATATGAGTGGTCATGGAGTCATTTTAGTCAACTCAGTCCAGGTCTGAGGTCTTATCGGCTTTACTCGTGTTTCCATCAATGCATCACTAATTAAAAATTACAATTACTAGCTTTGCAACCCAAAATATCGAAGTTCTTTTTTGTAGCTGATCATAACATGAAATCGTGAAAAAAGCTGCCAGTTTGCAGTAATAACTAAAATTGGAATATTATCTTAAGGCCCGGCGGTGTTAATTATACATATGATAACTGACTAGCTTCAATGTTTTACATTACTAAAGTAAATCCTACCCAAAAAATAACTTTTATGGAAGACTTCGAAGTGCAAAACAAATCAACAACGCTACTGCAAAGAAACCAAACAGAGGATCTTTTAGAAAAAAAATTAGCAATACCATCAGATTGCATATGACAAAAATTTAGTTTTCAGAATGAAAAAAGGAAATAAAAAGGAGCCACACACTGTTCTTTTATTATTGAGTTGTTCAAATATTATGACCATTAAACCGGATTTTTAATTCTTACTAAAAGATAAGCTTGCAATCAAAAGAAGAAAATAAAAAATTTATTCCTCGATGAAAATGAAAAAATAAAACTGTTTAACAGCAATAAAAACGAAAGCATTATCAATTATTCAAACATACGCAATATTCCCGAGTCTTCAAAAATTAAATCATACTATGAGTAAAAACCAGAAAGCATTATTCCTTTTTTAAAGTAAACATCCGGTAATGGGAAATTTATCGCTTCTTCTTCATAAAGTAGTGTTTATTGACAATAAGTAGTGTGATAATGGAATAGATTACTGTAGGCAAGTTTTTTTGGGCTATGTCTTCAAATACCACACTTGTCTAAGCAAGAGGCTTTGTTTTCTTACACGACTCTAGTAACTGTTTATGGTGATCTTTCTATTTTGGCACTGACTTAACAACTGACTGGCTTGCAAATGATAAAGGCTCACTAATTAATGCTACCTTCTCAGTTATTTTTATATTTGCATGTAGATAAAGCTCTAAACACAGTCCAATTTCTTTTATTTGTTGAGTCATCTGATCCGTATTTAAACTTCAACAACGCTAAAAGATCCTAAAAGCACAGTCAAATACAGAAGTCGATTATTTATATAGAGTGCCAAAAATGCGTATCAGGCACGCGCTGGTAGTATTCTCAAAAATGTTCGATTTTACATTGGAACTTGCAAAGGGTCCGCCTGTGAATTTCTATCATAACGCAAGTTTACATTTCACTTAAGATAGCGATGTTTGCTGTATTTTTGCAAGGCATAAACAATTTCAAGATCTGAATAAATCATACTGAACCCCGATTATTCGAAGCCACAAAAGAGAAGGGAAATTGGTTGGGAGAATTGAGAGCTGAAATGACTGCTGAATATTGGTCAAGGGAACACAAGCTTTGTGTAATAAATGTAAGGCTAAAAAAATTGAGAAACAACATCAAGTTTGTACGATATCGATAGAACTCGGAAGCGAACATCAAAAACGCCAAAGTTTCATTGCCAAAACTAAAATACTTATATGTCTAAAGCCCAAAGGTGTATATTTTTGTCATTTGACTTAATTTTTCTTTCCTTTCGTTCATACGACGTAATATTCCTAACTACTTAAAAACCGAGAGTGAGGTCGTTACGGGAAAATCTCAAATGAGGCCTTGCCGTATTGACCGAGCGATAGCGAGGTCAATACGGTAGGCCGAGGTTTGAGATTTTCCCATAACGACCGAACGGTCGAGGTTATTAAATGGTTTATTATATGGCACTAACAACAAAAATAGAGATGGTTTACATCACTCTTTGCTTTGTTTTTGTAAGCCCGTAATCGGACCCGTGGGCATTACGGGAGAATATGCCCTACAATTCAGTGACAATGACCAATCAGAGCGCGCGTTATATCGCCTACAAACACAAGCCATATAATAATTAGCAATTATTGAATGAGGCTGAGCAGGAGATATGAAGAATTCTGCACATCAAGGAGGATGTTATCCACAGAGGCCGAAGGCCGAGTGTGGATAACACCCTCCGAGATCTGCAGAATTCTTCATATCCTACGAAGCCGAATCCAATAATTGCTTTATTATTCATTCAAAATATTTCCCCGTTCTTAAAGGTGTTCGCTCTTTGTTTTTCTGCTCACCAAAAATAACACAATCTCTTCCCCTGTTTTCTCGGCCAAACGGTTGAATAATCTGCAGCGGGCTGCACTTTTGAACGTCATTGGTTCAATTATGGCGAAAGATTCTTTCCCAAATTTGGTGAACAGCAGCTGGTTATGGTGAATTGATGCGCGTGGTTTTAACCAATCAGAAACGGGGAAATATTTGAATGAATAAATAATACCAAATACTTGTTCCAATCATCCTTGGAAACCCAGGGGCTACTAGCCAGGACAATGCGATATTTTAGGGCGAGCGATATTTTCGGGCAAAAGCTTACTTCAAGAGCTGGAGAGCCCCTGGGAACTTACTCTTACCGAACCAGTTTTAGAAGTGGTCGAATTCCATCCCGCTGATTGGCCAGAAAAACATTTTTCTGGCCAATCAGCAAGGAGTTCTAGCCGGGTAACTCTGTCACCTTCTTACATGAAGCAGTTTTCTCCATCGATCGACCTAGTTGCTTGGCCCTTGCAATGGGGAGATTGTCGTGGAAAGTTTCAGAAAAAAAATATTTAATGAAGCCGAGGAAATCACAAGGGTTAACATGGAGCTAGGAACCAATACTCTTCCATCAATTTTCTCAGCAGATTTATCGAAGGTATATCGTAAATTTTTATAGTTAATGTACACGATTTCTACACTGTTGCTTTTGGTTGCAAGGAAAGTTACTCGAGTACCCACGGTTACTTCTTATTTCGCCTCGATTGTTGAATAACTTCTGAAACTTTGCACAATATGCAAATCGCCTTTGCACGGGCCATGCAACTATGTCAGTCGATGAAGAAAGCTGCTTCATGTAAGAAGGTGACAGAGTTACCCGGCTAAAACTCCTCGCTGATTGCCCAGAAAAGTATTTTTCTGGCCAATCAGCGGGACGGAATTCGACCACTTCTGGAACTGGGTTCGGTAAGAGTAAGTTCCCAAGGGTTCTCCAACTCTTGAAGTAAACCGGCTTTTGCTCGAAAATATTGCATCGTCCCTCTAGTAGCCCCTGGGTTTCAGAGATGTGTACCAATCAGATCGATCAGCAAAACCAGCATTCCCCATCCCCTCTCCTCTTGTCACTGATTCTACGCATTTTATTTGATTTCTTTTTACGTTTGATTGCATTACTAAGAATTCTGATTGTTTTAAAAGTCTCGCGCCACTTTCTCATCCAATCGATCGAGAGTAAAACTAAGGCCGATCGCGGTCATTCTCGTCCCCTGAGCCTCCGTTCCTTTTGGCCACGTAACGACATTTTAAAACGAGTAGCACCGGGACGAGAATGGATCGCAGCTCGCTCATACACTGTTCCCGCGCTTAGTACACATGGCTATGTCGGCATATACTCCATGTTAACTTCCCATATAGTCTCCCTATATACCCATATTTATATGTACTGTTACCGCATGGAAATATGTATAAGGGAGACTATACGGGAAGTAACATGCATGGGGTTCCGGAGTATATGCGCTATGTCCAGTTAGTTCGATTGTTTGCTGGTTGAGTCACTGACAGTGTTTTTTCTTTGCAATTGGCCAGCCACTGTAATGTAAAATGGCTTTTCCGTCTTTTTTTATGCGACACTCCAATTTGCTCCATTTACTTGTGTTTTTATTGCGTTAGTTTTGGTTCATCGATGCTCAGTTTAAAAACCGCTTTTGAGAAGAGTTTGTTTTTTAAAGCAATTATTTTTCAATGATCCACAAGTCAAGCTTTCCTATAAGTTATTTCAAGAATTATATTATCAGTTTACTGCACCGTGACAGCTTTCGTTCTATGTAGTTATGACCGACATCAACCAATCGAATCAATCAATCATTTTATTTAGACATGTTTCGTTATGAGCTACAATTATCTTCATAACAAAAAGTTATAATTAAAAGAACAACACCTCATTTGGTTATTCATGAATAAGTAAAATAAAATTAGGCTGTTCTAACATAACCCTTCTGGTGGTTTGTTTTATATGTCAAGGAAACAAATATTAATTAGATTTAGTTTTTTAAGTCTCATTTCCACCCCCATCCTCCAAATTAATTAATGGTACGAGACATGAGGGACGTCCAATTCGGTCTGTAATGATACTGAGATGATTACACAAATCGGCACGCCCGCGAACGCGGGCGTGCCGATTTTGTTAATCATCTCAGTATGATTACAGACGGAATTGGACGCCCATGATGTCTCGTACCATTAATTAATTTGGAGGATGGGGGTGGAAATGAGCAGTAAAAAACTAAATCTAATTAATATTTGTTTCCTTGACATATAAAACAAACCACCAGAAGTGGTTAAATGTGTTAGAACAGCCCTAATTTTATTTTACTTATTTCATGAATAACCAAAATGAGGTGTTGTTCTTTTTAATTATAAACTTTTTGTTATGAAGATAAATTGTAGCTCATAAACGAAACATGTCTAAAATAAAATGATTTGATTGATTCGATTGGTTGATGTCGGTCATACACTAGATGAACGAAAGCTGTCACGTGCAGTAAACTGATAATATAATTCTTGAAATAACTTATAGAAAGCTTGACTTGTGGATCATTGAAAATGAAATTGCTTTAAAAAACAAACTCTTCTCAAAAGCGGTTTTTAAACTGAGCATCGATGAACCAAAACTAACGCAATAAACAACCACAAGTTAAATGGAGCAAATTGAGTGTCGCATAAAAAAAGACGAAAGCCATTTTACATTACAGTGGCTGGCCAATTGCAAAGAAAACACTGTCAGTGACTCAACAGCAAAAATCGAACTAACTGGACATAGCGCATATACTCCGGAACCCCATGCATGTTACTTCCCGTATAGTCTCCCTTATACATATTTCCATGCGGTAACAGTACATATAAATATGGGTATATAGGGAGACTATATGGGAAGTTAACATGGAGTATATGCCGACATAGCCATGTGTACTAAGCGCGGGAACAGTGTATGAGCGAGCTGCGATCCATTCTCGTCCCGGTGCTACTCGTTTTAAAATGTCGTTACGTGGCCAAAAGGAACGGAGGCTCAGGGGACGAGAATGACCGCGATCGGCCTTAGTTTTACTCTCGATCGATTGGATGAGAAAGTGGCGCGAGACTTTTAAAACAATCAGAATTCTTAGTAATGCAATCAAACGTAAAAAGAAATCAAATAAAATGCGTAGAATCAGTGACAAGAGGAGAGGGGATGGGGAATGCTGGTTTTGCTGATCGATCTGATTGGTACACATCTCTGAAACCCAGGGGCTACTAGCCGGGACGATGCGATATTTTCGGGCGAAAGTTTACTTCAAGAGCTGGAGAGCCCCTGGGAACTTACTCTTACCGAACCAGTTCCAGAAGTGGTCGAATTTCGTCCCGCTGATTGGCCAGAGAAATATTTTTCTGGCCAATCAGCGAGGAGGTCTAGCCGGGTAACTCTGTCGCCTTCTTACACGAAGCAGTTTTCTTCATCGATCGACATAGTTTCGTGGCCCGTGCAACGGCGATTTGCATATCGTGCAAAGTTTCAGGAGTTATTCAGCGATCGAGGCGAAATAAGAAGTAACCGTGGGTACTCGACTAGCTTTCACCGCAACCAAAAGCAACAGTGTAGAAATCGCGTACATTCAGTATAACAATTTACGATATACCTACGATAAATCGGCCGAGAAAATGAATGGAAGAGTGTTGGTTCCTAGCTCCATGTTTTAAAGCCTTATGATTTCCTCGGCTTCGTTGAATATTTTTTCTGAAACTTTCCACGACAATCTCCCCGTTGCACGGGCGAAGCAACTAGGTCGATCGATGAAGAAAACTGCTTCGTGTAAGAAGGCGACAGAGTTACCCGGCTAAAACTCCTCGCTGATTGGCCAGAAAAATATTTTTCTGGCCAATCAGCCGGACGGAATTCGACCACTTCTGGAACTGGTTCGGTAAGAGTAAGTTCCCAGGGGCTCTCCAGCTCTTGAAGTAAACTTTCGCCCGAAAATATCGCATCGTCCCGGTTAGTAGCCCCTGGGTTTCCGAGGATGATTGAAACAGTAATTGTATTATTATTCATTCAAATAAATTTCCCAAAGTTTTCTGATTGGTTAAAACAGCGCATCAATTCACATAACCAGCTGCTGTTCAACCAAATTGGAAAGAATCTTTCGCCCTAATTGAACCAATGACTTCAAAAGTGCACCCGCTGCAGATTATTCAACGTTGGCCGGAGAAAACCAGGGAAGAGATGTGTTATTTTTGGTGAGCAGAAAAACAAAGAGCGAACACTCTTTTAAGAACGGGGAAATATTTTGAATGAATAATAAGAGCAATTATTGGATTCGGCTTTCGTAGGATATGAAGAATTCTGCAGATCTCGGAGGGTGTTATCCACTCGGCCTTCAGGCCTCTGTGGATAACATCCTCCTTGATGTGCAGAATTCTTCATATCTCCTGCTCAGCCTCATTCAATAATTGCTAATTATTATATGGCTTGTGTTTGTAGGCGATATAACGCGCGCTCTGATTGGTCATTGTCACTGAATTGTAGGGCATATTCTCCCGTAATGCCCACGGGTCCGATTACGGGCTTACAAAAACAAAGCAAAGAGTGATGTAAACCATCTCTATTTTTGTTGTTAGTGCCATATAATAAACCATTTAATAACCTCGACCGTTCGGTCGTTATGGGAAAATCTCAAACCTCGGCCTACCGTATTGACCTCGCTATCGCTCGGTCAATACGGCAAGGCCTCATTTTGAGATTTTCCCGTAACGACCTCACTCTCGGTTTTTTAAGTAGTTAGGAATATTACGTCGTATGAACGAAAGGAAAGAAAAATTAAGTCAAATGACAAAAATATACACCTTTGGGCTTTAGACATATAAGTATTTTAGTTTTGGCAATGAAACTTTGGCGTTTTTGATGTTCGCTTCCGAGTTCTATCGATATCGTACAAACTTGATGTTGTTTCTCAATTTTTTTAGCCTTACATTTATTACACAAAGCTTGTGTTCCCTTGACCAATATTCAGCAGTCATTTCAGCTCTCAATTCTCCCAACCAATTTCCCTTCTCTTTTGTGGCTTCGAATAATCGGGGTTCAGTATGATTTATTCAGATCTTGAAATTGTTTATGCCTTGCAAAAATACAGCAAACATCGCTATCTTAAGTGAAATGTAAACTTGCGTTATGATAGAAATTCACAGGCGGACCCTTTGCAAGTTCCAATGTAAAATCGAACATTTTTGAGAATACTACCAGCGCGTGCCTGATACGCATTTTTGGCACTCTATATAAATAATCGACTTCTGTATTTGACTGTGCTTTTAGGATCTTTTAGCGTTGTTGAAGTTTAAATACGGATCAGATGACTCAACAAATAAAAGAAATTGGACTGTGTTTAGAGCTTTATCTACATGCAAATATAAAAATAACTGAGAAGGTAGCATTAATTAGTGAGCCTTTATCATTTGCAAGCCAGTCAGTTGTTAAGTCAGTGCCAAAATAGAAAGATCACCATAAACAGTTACTAGAGTCGTGTAAGAAAACAAAGCCTCTTGCTTAGACAAGTGTGGTATTTGAAGACATAGCCCAAAAAAACTTGCCTACAGTAATCTATTCCATTATCACACTACTTATTGTCAATAAACACTACTTTATGAAGAAGAAGCGATAAATTTCCCATTACCGGATGTTTACTTTAAAAAAGGAATAATGCTTTCTGGTTTTTACTCATAGTATGATTTAATTTTTGAAGACTCGGGAATATTGCGTATGTTTGAATAATTGATAATGCTTTCGTTTTTATTGCTGTTAAACAGTTTTATTTTTTCATTTTCATCGAGGAATAAATTTTTTATTTTCTTCTTTTGATTGCAAGCTTATCTTTTAGTAAGAATTAAAAATCCGGTTTAATGGTCATAATATTTGAACAACTCAATAATAAAAGAACAGTGTGTGGCTCCTTTTTATTTCCTTTTTCATTCTGAAAACTAAATTTTTGTCATATGCAATCTGATGGTATTGCTAATTTTTTTTCTAAAAGATCCTCTGTTTGGTTTCTTTGCAGTAGCGTTGTTGATTTGTTTTGCACTTCGAAGTCTTCCATAAAAGTTATTTTTTGGGTAGGATTTACTTTAGTAATGTAAAACATTGAAGCTAGTCAGTTATCATATGTATAATTAACACCGCCGGGCCTTAAGATAATATTCCAATTTTAGTTATTACTGCAAACTGGCAGCTTTTTTCACGATTTCATGTTATGATCAGCTACAAAAAAGAACTTCGATATTTTGGGTTGCAAAGCTAGTAATTGTAATTTTTAATTAGTGATGCATTGATGGAAACACGAGTAAAGCCGATAAGACCTCAGACCTGGACTGAGTTGACTAAAATGACTCCATGACCACTCATATTAATATCGTGAAATGATTAGCATAACAATTAAAATCTTGGCTTTACAATCATCTGGAGCTACCAGCACGCCTACAATAACAACTAAGGCGAACAGCAGCGATTGTTAAACTGCAGTTTATAACTGACCACAACTACTGATTCATAATAAAAGTTAATAAATCCAGCTTCTACAATCTGCTTGGTTTAGGACCGGCATCAGTTTCAAAATTGATTTGAATTTAAAAAAACATAAAGGTCTTTTTTTTTCGTTTTCTAACGCCAAAACAAATGTTTTAACACGGTTATACAAGGTATTTTGAGAAGGAGTTTTTTAGTTTTGTTATACATAACGTCCTTTGGGACCTTGCGTGCTTGTGAACTGTGCTCACTCGCGAGAAATGAGCGTAGAAAGGTACACGGTTTCTAGACAACGTGAAAGTCCTTCAGAAATTGGAGACATATTAAAATTTGATTGGTGCAAAATTCAAATTTTGACGTGGGTTTTTGTGTCTCTTGCATACTTGTTTATTCATGAGGACGGCCTATTGCAATATGCGAGAGTTTCGGTAATTCATTTGTTGTTCAGTGAGCGTTCAATTTGTTCGCTGAATTAATGTTAAAAATTGTTTGAGTTTCCTCCAAGCCTTTAATACCAGTTGCAAGACGAAGCAGATTTGAAGCGGGTTGTCGGAAGTTTCGTTGAAATATGGAGCATTTTAGTCGGCTGCTACCGTAAGTTGCATTTACATTTTATGATGATCAATGTGCTGTGTTAAATTTGTTATTATGGCATTCTTGCCCGTGTTAACCTTTCGTTTTCGGAAACTCTTCGGACTAAGCAACCAGGGTCGGCAATCCTCAGTTACTCACATTTATTCAAGCATAACCTTTAAAAATTTGGCAAACCGATAATCAACTTGCGATCACCGCTATGGTGTAATTTCCTGCCGTCAAAATGCTTATTTAAATTTGTTTTCCTGATGCCAGAGCAGTTCCTGCCAAGATAAATGGAAAAGTTATCTGTCGCTAAAATTAAAACGCGTAAACTACTAAAGGGTGATAATTCTTCTATCGGAAATCGTACACTATGCTAAATTTAAATCAAAAGTCGACCGTGAGTATTAATCGCTCTTAACGTAAAATTCGAACCGTAAATGCGATATTATTCACACAATATTGTGTTTTTGCTATCGCTTTAAATGTACTCTATGATACTCACGTAACTGGGAAAAAATCCTTAACTTAAGCAGTATTATTATTTTTGTTTTGGCCGCGTTATCTTTTTTACTACCGCTATTTTTCAAAAAAATAATAATATAGACCGACTTTTGTTACCGATTTTCTTGTGTGCTTTTGTGGCAGTTCTAATCAAAACAAATTGCTTTGTAAGCTGAATATACGTAAAGAATACAGGTTTTAAAATTTATCATAAACAAGGAGTCCACTCGCGTCGAAGTACAATTTTCGGTACTAATTTCTTGAGCTGCAGCAAGTCGTTTGTGCCGAGTTATTGTCACAAGATGTCGCCGACGCTAGAACAGTTTCGGAAAATAGTTGTTTGATAGACAGAAAAGAGAGCATAAGTTATGGGGTGAATTTCGAAATCATTCTTTTACACAATAAAAATATGTCGTTAAATGTAGTTGCATGACTGCTCGTAACATCGCAGCATTTAAAAGACAACAACAGAACGGTGACAGAAACACAATTTACACCCAGTTTAATTATACCGCTTCAGAGAGAGGACTTGATGACGATACGTAATTTTAAAGTCAATTTAACCAGTAAACAGCTGTTAAATGTGAACTATCTGTGGTGGACGTTTTATTTGTCCTTATGCATGGTCATTACACAATTGCGCAAAACAATTTGGAAAATATTAGTTGGCCAAGGAGTCGATTTGAAAGAACTGAAAGGAACTAAGAAAAGTCCTGCACTTACGTTAATTCGCCTCTTGAGGGGAATGTAAATATGGTAGTTATTCTGCCATCCTAGATGTTTCCCAAGTTTCGACCGTATTAAACCTTGACATTTCTGTCAATTCCAATTTGCGAATTTTTCCTTTGAAAGCATACCACCCATTGTTGAAGTAAAAGTGGCGCTTTGTAATTGTCGTTTTGTCATTAAGGTACCTTTCTTGTCTTGCGGCCTCGACATGTCTCGGCTTGATCAAGTTGTCTTCTCGGTAAAGAAAGAAAGGTCGCGACATACTGATTCACTCAGGCTTTTCGAACGTTTAGTCTGAAGAAGAATGTTTTGGTATGAATTCATTTCGGAGTTGCGTTTACGTCAGTTTCAAAACAAACCTTGCGAAATTTGTGAAATTATGTTGCTCGTTCAATGGTATGCATATCCGTGAAACTCATTTTCATGGGAAACGTTTTTTACTCGTTTGAAAACGGAGGAAATGACCTATTAAAATCGATTATTAAAACCGAATATTTCACTGATTCATTTTGACTAAACTGCAGTAAAAAGTGCACTAAAAGAAACAGCTGAATAAAGATTACATGATGAGATTGTACAAACAGGTGACAAAAAAGTCTGAAGACTGAAGTTCCTATTGGCGGACGACAGACTTAAAGCATGCAATATTGTATCTGTAGTTGTTAAGAAATATTTTCAACGAAAAAAAAGCTAAGCCAACATATTTTGGCCTGAATGTAATTAACAGCATTCTTATAGCCTTCAACTGAAATGCAGATTTTCCTGGGACAAGAGCGTATCCCTTAATGCTGCTAAAAACTATGTTGACAATTCCTAAGGGCAACAAAAACTGACTCACTAGGGACCTTACGCATATACGACGGCGACGACGAGGACGACGCCAAGTAAAAGCTGTGTGTTTCTTTTTTACTTTGGAATTTCGCATTTTTTTTGGAACTATCCAGTGTGTCTGTCGGCATTAAAACTTGTCCCTGCTGAATATGCTACGAATGCATTCAGTTCCAATAGAAATACGAAAAAATTAGCTGTTTTGGTTCAACGTTCTCATACAATGCAGAATTTGGTCATTTCACGTTGTTGTTTTGCAGAGGACGGCAAAGAAATGTACTAAGATTTATAACGCCCGTGCATTGTTTCGCTCATCAAACCTTTTGTTCGGTGACGTTCTCGTTGCCTTTGCCATTGCCCGGATTGCCTTCGTGGTTTGCGTAAGGTCCCCAGTAACTCATTTGGGCAGCCGGCCACAGCTTAAACTGCAATATGAGGTTTGCATAGGAGCAGCGACAAAAACAGCTAGCGTTTCAACTATTTAGAGGGCAGGCAACCGAGCATATCGGAGGAAAATTCAGGCGATAGTGAAAATAACAGAGTGCACTGTTCATTTTCGGTCGACGTTGTGTTCCACGAGGTTTCACGATGAAAAACATTAAGAAGTTTCGACAAAACAAAACTAAGTAACCCTTTTATAAGGCTAGTCGGTTTAATGACCAAGTTGCTGGGTGCGTTATGAGTGACGGTTTATTCACCGGACGTACTGTAACTCTATTTTTCCAAAACTGGTCTGAACCTGCGTCGTCATTCACCGCCGTTCACAATGCATACCGGTCAGTTTGGGAACTGAAGCAAACTCCCTCAAAGTTTTTTTTTCTTTGACTAATTGTAATTGCTTGCGTTTTATACGGTTTTGTCTTATATTTAAAGGAATTTTCCGAAGCTGTTTGACAACAATCCAAGTGAAACGAAACCGGAGGCTAAGTCAGAAGTGGACGAGGCTGCCGAGAAAACGCAAACACCGGAAAAGAAACCTTTAGTTTCTTCGCACGAAAATCTTGCTTTTGAAGAGGAAGATAAACGGTTGGAACCAAAGGATACCTCGATAGATTCTACTACCTCTACAATGGAAACTACGCTCGAATCGATAGATAGTGAAGGAAGCCCTGACTTGAAAGCTTCCCAGGAAGAAAGGGATGATTCTGGGATTTCTGTGAGTCACGTGAACGGAAGTGACGTAAGCCCTTCAGAGCCAGGAACAACAAGAGGCGACGGAGAGGCTGACCAAGATCATGAAGAATCAAAACACCACATGCAACCAGTTCTTAAATCCATCAGTGCATTCGCCATGCAGTTCACGGTAGTTAGTCCTCCAGAAATTAAAGTGGACAAACCTCTGACATTATCCGCGGCTGCTAAGGGAATAGATAAGAAGGACGCTCCACCACCTACTCCTCCCCCTCCCCACGGAGACACACGGACCATAGCATCAAAAACACGATCAAGAAGAGCACATTACTGCCCGAAGCAGCACTTATCAAACGTCGCCATAGTGACTTCGCGGTGTCGGCTCCAAAACCGATTAATGAAGAATTGGCGATGGCGGATTTGAAGAAGCGTGGGTCATCAGACACAAGTTAGTCCCGTTATTTCTATTACTGCGCCTTTCAATAACATTCAAAGCTCAACCGAAAAATGCATTTTTCGCTGCCGTCAATCAAATGTTCGGCGACTCTTCTCAGCTTCCGACTACTGTCGAGCATGCGGTAATCAAATCGTCTACCACAATTCAGATAACGAAACAGTGCTCGAAAGAGTCGGAAGCTAGGAGGAGCCGCCGAACATTTGATTGACGGCAGCGAAAAACCCATTTGTCGGTTGAGCTTCGAATTTTAGAGTCCGCGTGTTATTGAAAGGCGCAGTAATAATGGTAATAGGTCTTAGTGGAGTCCGATTTAGTCTGTAATCATACGAGTGACTAATAAAATCGGACGACCGCGAAAGTGGGAGTCCGATTTGTTAATCGAGAGTATGATTACAGACTGAATTGGAGGACACGATGGGGCATGTCCTGTTATACTAATTTATCATAACAATTACAATTTCCCACAAATAAAGTAAAAGTTTCATTTGAAGAGCTTTAAATAGTAATTTTTAAATATCGTAATTTATAACATGGAGAATAACTTGCAAAATGGATGTTAAGTTCTTTTCAAAACAGTCATCGGAGACTAAACCTCCACAATTTTACAAAGTCAGTCTCTTAAATTGGTTACTATAGTGATTGTTACCAATGTTGTGATTGGTGGATTCATTGGAGAGGACCTAGAATGATTGGCTCGTGTAACTGTCCGATTACAGCCAACTGTCCAATTACAATATCCGATTACAACTTTGCAGATTAATCAGAGCAAAATACAGCAATTTGTGTACCAGTCACATTTAAGGAAATTGTAATAGGCCACGTTCGAAATATCAATATTCTAACATGGCCCCGAGGCTTTCGGGTCAAAATTGTAATTTTTTTTTTGTCTCTCAATTCCCAAAGGAGACTTGGATACAAAGAAAACAACACCAAATGTAGAAGTTTGTCCTCAAAGCCTCGGAGCCATAGAATATTGATATATCGAACGTGGCCTATTGTTATGATTAGTAATAGTAATTTTACGATAACTGCAGAAATTCAGGCGCGCTCATTGGCTAATTTTTATTTTTTCAATATCCGGATAGACTCATGAGTTTAAAATTCATGCGACGTCAGCCAGCGAGAGCCGGCAATTCGACAATATTTTATCGTAAAAAACAAATTGATGTCAGTTTTTAATGCGTCTGTCCTGTTATTGAAAATGAATTTCGTCATTACATCGTCAAAGTAGTCGGCGGATCCACTCGGCTATCGCCTCTTGGATCCACAGCTACTTTGACAATGTGATGACGAAATTCATGATCAATAACAGGACAGACGCATAAAAAAACTGACGTCAATTTGTTAATTGGACCGAGTGGAGTACAATTCAGGGAGTAATCGCGCGAGTAATTTCAAAATCGGACGAGCGCGAAGCGCGAGGCCGATTTGAAATTACGAGTAAATGAGTTTCATTTGCATGAAAATGAACTTGCAGGGAAACATTTTTTCACATGAATCAGTTTTGCCCAAAGACTCGTTTTGACACATCGGCAAAAGGCAACAGTCGTTTTGTCGACTCTTCTTAGCAAAGTTGCAACTGATTTTACCTCAAATGGTTCTTTCTTTAAAATTCGGTAAGATCTAAAAGCGCGAGCCTTTTGTCGTCAAATTCTTCATAAAGTTGGTAATCGATTTTCGGTTTTTGCGGCCTGGGACAACGTCTATTAAGCCAATTATATTTTCCTTTAGATTCGCGCAATTCTCTGGATCTTTTTGTTTTATCTATTGGTTTCAGTGATAACGAGCTCCAGCTACAGACATAGATTATATAAAGCTAACAAACTTCCAATTTGAAATACCAAAAATTGGCTGTCGTGGTCCAGGTTTTCTAAAGTATGCAACTTGAAATTAGAGTCAGTAATCTCACGTTGCTCTTGTGCAAAGGACGGCAAAGAAATAAAGGTTTACAACGCCCGTGCAGAGCTGTTTTCAAGCTTTGCCTTAACGCTATTTCGTTTAGCGACGTTCTCATCAGCTGCCATTGCAGTCGTAGTTTGTTTAAGATCCATTTTATACGTGTAGCTTAGAGGCGGAGTGGCCGAAAGATTAATTAATGCGCCGGAACCCGGACACTTGACTCTCTACCCAGGTAAATAAATGGGAAACGGCGAATTATGATTGTAATGCTAAGGGAGAGAGTAAATGAATGAGAGGTAGGGGACGGGGGTGGGGCTGATGGGAGGGGGTGGGGGGTTGTAACCCTGCGTTGGACTAGTAACGAACGCAGTGGATGTAGTTTTGCTCTTAGTTCCTTCTTGTTATGAAGACCATCCTGATAGGACAACCAGCCTTTAACCTTAACTTTCAATATATGCTGCAAATTCAAGCCTTACCTTCTCAGCTACGTTGCTGTGATCTGTACCTACACTATTTTCCACCTCTACTACTTGTACATCATGACACTGAGAGGTATTCGAAAATTTTGCATGGAAACAATCTGTTATTGTTTTGTGGTTCTCCGGCTCAGGTAGGAAAGGTTCCAGCCCGGATCTTATCAGAGTGGCTAGAGGACCTCAGTGGTCACCAAGTCTGGAGCGGAAGAAGATTGAGGAAGCAAGGAAAGGAAAAAAGACAGAAACAAGAAGGAAAACTCTGGCAGAGTTAGCTCTAGAGGCTGGCTACACTGTGAGTACAGAATAAACGGTGCACTTTTGTCCCTTACTTTTTCTAAGAGTTTAATTTGACATAAAATTTAGTTGTAGAGTAAGTCGGGCTATCTTCACTACATTCTAATACACTACGTAACCTGTACGTGTACACGATGAAAATAAAATATATACGTCGTTATCACGCAGTAACTGCTTTCCGTAATAACTGCTTTCTCATTCGCTCAGAGCAGCAGTACATGTAATACACCTCATTCCAAAATGGCAGCCATTTTAGTATTCTTTTGTTTAGTTGCAAATTAGCCCTTGTTGCCTCGTTTCAAGGACTTGAGGATATTCTTCTGAATTTCGAGTGTAAGAACGAGGCAACAAGGGCTAATTTGCAAGTAAACAAAAGAACAATAAAATGGCGGCCAGTTTGGAATAAGGTGTAGATATCACCACCCGGAACTGTTCATTTTGTTTTTGACCTTCCAGACCATGGAAGTTTGTGTCTCGAATGATTTGTAGCCGATGTATTGAGCTTTACCGGTTGTTTCCATTTACTTTGTATCTCTCATAATTTGAATTCCAGCCATCGCCCGAATCAACAGAACCTTCGGTTGCTCATCCTAAAGCGCTGCAGGTCACCAAAGCCGAGGCCTCCAGGGTAAGTATTTTGTTTTTATATAACCATCAACTGATGATCCATTATTTATTATTTTTATCCAGTAGGGTGTAACCGAGTCCGCTTTCCTCCACTGTTTTACTTCCAGTGAAACACGGGAAAACTTCTAAAACTCCACTTAATCTTTCGCCACTTAAGTTCAGTCAGTTCATAGTGGGTAAAAAATGAACCCAGTAGGTCGGTAGGAAACGAACAGGCTAAGATTTATGTTGGAAGGGCCTTGAACCAGCATATCTTTTGTTTTATGCTCATTGACTATGCATGCATTACATAATCGCCATGCCTTTATTGGTTAATTATATGAGCACACAACCACCTTTTGTATTTTGCCAGGTTTTGTGCAGGGTCAACCCCCAAAATAGCAGACAAAAATATACAACAAAGAACTTTGCCAGGTTTCTTAACCATTTCCCTCTATTAACTATGATCGGTTTTTCTAATCGGTGGCTTTGAAATAACTTTGAAGTCAAGCTACATTACAAACAATTACAAATGCCTGTTGGAAAAATGTTTTTCAGGGAAGCAATGAAAGTTTGTTGAGTGATCCTGGGGAAGAGCATTACAGCAGTGTTCCTGTAACTGGTGAATTGTTTGTGAGCCTGCGCTATGAGATGCCGTCCAAAAAGTTTGAAGTACATGTCCACAGTGCTAATAATCTGGCATGCGCTGATGCTAAGAAAAGCTCTTCAGATCCGTAAGTACTCTCTTTCGTTTTGGAATTGAAATTTTCTGTATTACCGTACTCATATTCGCAATTAGCCTGCGTAGTAAGATAATTTGGTTTTATCAACTGGGTTGATAATGTGAATTAGCCAGCGTAAAGAGATTCGGAAGCTGACGTTTCGAGGATCAGTCAGCGTTGATTCGCTTCGACGAAGGACTAACGCTCGAAACGTCAACTTCCGACTCTCTTTACGGTGGCCAATTCACATGGTCAACCCAGTTGATAAAACCAAATTATCTTGTAATTGCCGGATTTCATACGTCGGGGGCCTGGGTACAATCGGTGTATTATGGGATTAACAACATAAGACCCATATCTTCAGAAAGAGCACATCGAGCTTTACAAAATCTTTAAGTTTCGTGTTAATTGGGCCAATATTGAACAAGATACAGCCATTCAAAAACGTAAAAAATTAGTAACAAATGTATGGATTGCCGGACACTTGTCCGGAAAATGTATGGATTTCCGGACAAGTCTCCGGCAATCCATACATTTGTTACTAAATTTTTACCTTTTTGAATGGCTGTAGCTTGTTCAATATTGGCGCAATTTACACGAAACTTAAGGATTTTGTAAAGCTCGGTGTGCTCTTCCTGAATATATGGGTCTTGTGTTGTTAATCCCATAATACACCGATTGTACCCAGACCCTCACGGTATGAAATCCGGCAATACTCCCATCGACGCAGCAACACAGTTTCTTTAGAAACCTACCCCCTTTATTTCTCTTGCGTACTTTAGGAAAAAAGAGGCAAAAGCGAGGCAAGTGCAAAGCGCAAAACGCGCGCAAGGGGAAAATAACGCAATGAACTAATCAGAACCAGTGTAATATCCTGCGATATCAAGCCACTGACCTTATATGACTGCGATATCGTATCGAATCGAATTTGGGTACGGTAAATATTCATAATCGTATCTTTTTGGTACGCTTCAGCGGCACATCGTTTGGTCTCCGATCATGGGTATTTTGGTTCGAATACGTCTCGCCAAACTACGAACCATGGCTCGACAAAACTCGCCTGATATGTCATCAAAGCGTATCAAAAAGGCACGATTAGGTCTAAAAATTGTTTCTTTTTTGGTGGATAACCTCTTAGATATGTTGGGTTTACCTTCTTTTTAGTTATGTGAAGTCCTATCTTCTGCCAGACAAACGCAGCAAGCGCAAAACGAAACCAAAAAAAGACACTCTAAATCCAAATTTTGATGAGATTTTGGAGGTAAGATGAGTTCAAATAAGTAGTAGAACAATATCAGAAGACACTCCCCGCGTTACATTGAGAACCCTCTGGCTTTCTACTTGCTGATGTAACAAGATCGTACGCACATTGCTCCCGAAATCTGGTAACTTTCCTCTTGATTTCGGCCCAAGAAGTACCCAAATTTTTAGATGTTAGACAGTTGTCCTTTACGATGTCTGCTAATTGCAACTGTTTTTATGAACGGTTAATAAATGATAGACCTAAAACACTGGCTCCTAACTGGCGAATAATTACTTAAAAGTTTCCACCCGCGCTCAGTGTTAAATTGTTTCAAGGGAATAACAGTCAAACCCCCCACTTAGAGACACATCCCGTAGAGGAACATCTTCCTAGGGGGGATACCTCCTGTATGGGACACCTTCCCTTGGGAGGCACCTCCTGTAAGGGACACCTCCTGCTGGGGACACCTCCTGTATGGAACACCTTCTATACGGGGACACCTCTTGTGTTGGACATCTTCTGTATGGGACACCTCCTACAGGGACACTTCCCTAGTGGGACACCTTCTGTAGGAGACACCTCCAGTAGGGAACACCTTCTGTAGGGGACACCTCCTGTAGGGGACACACCTCTTGTAGGGGACACACCTCCTGTAGGGGACACCTGCATGCGGAGACTTATCAATATTCCAGAAGCAAACACTGCATTTTAACCTGACATAAGCGGACACCTCTCGGACACTTTTTCCGGTCCCGAGGGTGTCCGCTTAAGAAAGGTTCGACTTCTTTTCTCTTTTCAGTATTTTATCGGTTATGACGAACTACTGACGAGGATATTATGTCTGAGTGTGTGGCACAAGTCGATTGCACGAAACTATTTCTTGGGAGAAGTTAAAATTCCAGTGAATAATTTTGTGGAAGCAGGGAACTCACTGGAACAGCCTATAGCGAAATGGTTTAACCTGAGAGATAAGGTAAGCATGTTTTCCTTTTTCTCCGACGTGATCAAGACATTCCTTTCCCTTGCAAAATCGATACGTTATTGAATAGGAAGTGATCATAATAAATGAAATTATCAGCTATCTAACGTATGTTGTAAAGATGCACTTTAAAATTCCCAGAACCAGCACTAAAAGAACTTGTGGTGATCAGTGAGGAGAATTAAGTTGCACAATCAAAGGCATCACATAAGGTTAAGGTGATGGAAAAACATTTCCTCGGCATGGTTGTATCACATACGTTTATAAGGCCAGGGAACAACTGAGTTCCCTCCTAGGGGAACAAAGTTCTTTCCCAGCTTGTCTTATTTTTATCCTTCTCTGGGCAAACAAAAACATAATAATTACGAACTTAGCCCTTGACGTACTCGGATTCCCAGAACTAATAAACCTTCGAAGATATAAGAAAAATGATACTTAAAAGCAGTAAAATGCCAACACAGCGCTCAAGAAGTATAATACCTTTCTACCTCTTGCGACAGACTGACGAAACAGATGGATTGCCTTCCATCCCCTGTGAATTAGTTTTGGCTTTGAAGTATGTCACCGCTGACAAAGTGAAAAAGCGGGGAAGGCACAAAGGTGAATTACACGTCCACCTCTTGGAGGCCAGAAACCTTCCGGGAATGGATGCTGATGGAATGTCGGACCCTTACTGTAAATGGTAAAGTTTTTATTTCCATTGTAAATCACCACAGGGGTGGGGGGTGGGGAAGGAGAGCGTGATGACCTCCACGATAGAAATACTAAAAACGAACAACAAGGGTTGTAGAAAAAAATTGTGAACTTTTTTCTTACTTGCGAGGTTCTTTGTAACGTAACAAGACACTTCTGGTTCAATTACAGACATGCAGTTTTAAATGAGTTACCGCTTCCGCCAAATCCCTTCCCCCCTCCTGCCCATTCCTACAACAATGGTTTTTGTTTACTCAGATGGCTTGCTGATACAAATGATGATCACTCCGGATGACTTGGT
Organism: Platygyra sinensis; assembly: GCA_019787425.1. Lineage (NCBI taxonomy): Eukaryota > Metazoa > Cnidaria > Anthozoa > Scleractinia > Merulinidae > Platygyra > Platygyra sinensis. The sequence goes on along the minus strand of JAHPZR010046915.1, from coordinate 13,092 downwards.
TCTGGTGCTCTTAGCGCGACAAATGATATCTTAAACAGGGAGCCCATCACTTAGTCCAGTCCCTGAACTCTCCTTTCTTCCCGCCCCATATAGGGGCTGAACCCGGGCGGGCGAAAGAAGAGTCCAGGATAACTTGCATGCGCATGCTCAGAACGAACCAATCAAAACTTAGTAGGTCCCAACCACGCCGCTCGCGTCAATGTGTCGCGCAATACCTTTTTCAGCTCGCGTTCTGAAAGAAAACATTTTCTTTGACTTTGAATGTCGTAAAAACCATAAAAACGTAAAAATCGAAATATGGTTTATCGTGGTCTGTACTCTTTTCGACAACAAGTACGCGTCATTACACTTTTCCTAAACATTTTTTTCGTATTGTTTCTGTTGAGCGATTTTGCAAAAGTTTTTGAAAATAAAGTCATTTGCATAATGCAGCGCGTGCACATTCAAGTCCGAGTCGGTGTTTTCAATTGTCAACAAATCTTGGAAAAGATTTCTTTCGTTATCTTTGATATTGTGATAAAAAACAAACGAATGTGGTTTAGCGTGGCACTGGTGAAATTCCACTGATTTGGGATTAATTGACATGTTTTTA
>JAHPZR010046915.1:0-2500 GCA_019787425.1 Platygyra sinensis | reverse complement strand
CTTGAATGGGATTCAAACCCAGACGAAGATGTATTCCCCAGCTGGGTGGAGAGTTTCGCGCGCTCCACTTAGTGCTTGTCTACTTTCACGTCCCGAGGTTAAGGTTGGTCAATGAACTCGGTGCTTCCGTACGCTTTGTTGGAAACCACGCCACGCAGGTAGCACGAGTACCATGCGTCCAGCCTTTGGAAACATGAGTCCAGAGGGTCGAAATAATGTGGTTCAGGAATTCTGACGGGGTCAGTATTCATCGCAGATGATTTGAACTCAACTGATCCAGAGGATAGTGGCTGTTTTCAAGCAGGGGTTGCATATACTGTTACACTCTTTCGCTAGTGAGCGAAAACACGTTACATTAAAAGTAAATTACTTATAGAACTTAGCATTTGCCAGCGAAAGAAATGTACCTTTAAAATCCATGATGGGTCGAGAAATGATAGGATATAGTGATAAAGATAGTGTCATAAAGTAGCGGTTGAGCGATGAAGGATTTCATTAAAAAAATTGCTCTAAGGAAGACCGAGGGAGAGTCCCTAAGAGTCAAGAGAATATCTCTAAGTAAGAAGTCGGGCATATCAATGGTGCGAAACAAATTTTCTTCCAGATATAAATGAAAAATACTTGACCCATGTAGAACAAGGCATTAAAATCTTGAAATTCAGTGAAATTGCTGTAAACGGGTATCAAACCCATTCAGTGATGCAATTCCCAGGTGGGTCAGTGGAGAGAGGGTGGTATTATCAGGGTTTGTGAATGGCCTAATTTCGTTTTCCGTGAAATGTGAAATGGCTTGTTGTTTTCTTGTGAATCGTGATTTCATTAGAAGCTTTGAACCGTGATTTGATGATCTGAACTCTACTGAACCAGAGGATAGTGGCTGTTTTCAAGCAGGGGTTGCATGTACTGTTACACTGGTTCGCGCAAGAGCAAAAGCACGTTACCTTAAAAATAAATTACTTCAAGAAATTATCATTAATTTTGTCCTTGAAAGAAATGTACCAAAAATGTCCATGAAGGAGAAAGTGTATGATATCTTTGGTAACGATAGCGACATCAACAGTGTTCAGCCATGAAGGATTTCTTTAAAATTCTTTGTGAGAGTGCGAGGGAAGGAGGGAGAATACGTCATGTTTTCCTTTAGGTTTGTGGTCCTTTATATCCTTTTCGCAGAAATAATAAAAAATACCGGAATATTTATCATTTTTCATTCATAGTTTGATATATTCTTTTTTCGAGAGACGCGAAGGAAAGTGTTTCCCAGGTTGATAAAGGACTGGATACTATATATATGAAAGGTGACAGCCAGAGGATTCTGGGATTGACTTGACAACTTTCACAAAGGTGAGAATCGGTAATCGAATTGTAGAGCTTAGCGGTATTGATTTAAGGAAGGCTATATACATCAGTAACTCATCTGGCAGCAGATAAATCTGACATAAATAAGAAAAGAATAATAATATAAAAATGTAGTTACATGGGAATGACAAAGAGACACTTCACGACACACTTCACGTGTGGTAAACAATAGTCAAAGATTAACTGCTGACTACTGAGCCTTTTAAAGATGGCGCGAAACCATCGCTGGGTAATAAATTCGTGGCCTATATACACGAAAAGGAGAAACTTCATAAAAATTCCATTACCATATCTCGCTGTTTTTGGTCAACACCAAAAGGAGCGCGGCCTCTGGGGACGAGAATGGCTCGGAATCTGCAAAAGAACGCATCGAAAATGGTTCGTTTATCGGTAATTTTCTCGGTCGACGAGCTCGTTTTGTGTATTGCTGGCAAGATTGTTATTTTTATCAACAGGATATTCCGTCTTTTTTAAACCCCAAAGGAAAAACTTCAGAACCTGGAGCCTCGTTCGAAGGTTGAGGATGCATCGAAAATTCTGGAAATTTAAAGGCAAAAAGCAAGGTAAGATTTTTTGCTCATGGATGTGACGTAACATCCATGAGCGAGAGGGCAGTCCAATCTCGCTCGCTCGCTCGCTCACTCACTCCACTACACTCACTCCACTCCACTCACTCCACTCACCTCACTCCACTCACCTCACCTCACTCCACTTACTCACTCACTCCACTCCACTCACTCCATTCCACTCACTCACTCACTCCACTCCACTCCACTCCACTCACTCCACTCACCTCACCTCACTCCACTCACCTCACTCCACTCCACTCCCCTCACTCCACTCCACTCCCTCACTCACTCCACTCCCTCACTCCGCTCCCTCACTCCACTCCCTCACTCCGCTCCCTCACTCCACTCCACTCTACTCCACTCCCTCACTCCACTCCACTCCACTCCACTCCACTCCACTCGCTCGCTCGCTCGTCCACTCACTCCAATCACTCCACTCCACTCCACTCCACTCCACTCCACTCCACTCCACTCCACTCCACTCCACTCCACTCCACTCCACTCCACTCCACTCCACTCCACTCCACTCCACTCACTCCACTCCACTCACTCCACTCACTCCACTCACTCACTCA
>JAHPZR010046914.1:0-14179 GCA_019787425.1 Platygyra sinensis | reverse complement strand
TCTTAAGATGACACGATCATTTCCGAAGATTCCCAAAGAAGTCCGAAGTCTTCCGAAGAAGTCCGAAGTCTTCGGAAGAAGTCCGAAGTCTTCTGAAGACGTCCAAAGTCTGCTGAAGGCGAAGAAATTGAGAAAACGCTTATATCCACAAGGACCGACGTTAGTTGATAACATCAGCGCTATAGTTCGCTGCCAGTGCTTTTCACTTCAAAAATCAGAGTTTGCGAGGAAGGTATTGTCATTTAATCATTTTACACATGGTTTTAGTTCCTTACATGGGTCTGAGTTAACATATTTTTGGAAATTGTGACAAGCAAGACGGCAACAACTCACATTTTTCAACCAGGCGCGAGAAATTGGCCCGCAAGCCTGAGCCGCTGTGAGATCGAAGTTTTCAACCCGCAGGCGTGACACTCATGCACCGGGCGTGCGAGTTGGCAGGTATATGATAGTTGATGAGGCAGACGGTCGAATCAACTGTAGCCTCATAGAAATTGAGAGCGAATAATCTAATTGTTAGTATAAATCCACTAGTCATTCAAAATTTTATCTAAATCCTCTTTAGAGACACCTCGAGAACGCCAGAAGTGGCGTTATTTTGTTAACAAGGGCACACTGCTACGCTACTCACTATCTATCACAGAATAGAACCTTTGTAGCGTAGCCAATCAGAGGACATCATTGGTGATAGAACGCTAGTAGATTTATACTAACTGGCTGCTGGTCGTCCACAAAATGCAATGTTTTTATAGTTTTTCTGAAGTTTTGGAAGGAATTTTAGATGTAAACGATTGGAAACCGTTATTTGTGTTTCAGTTAGATTATTCGCTCTCAATTTCTATTTAAACAATAGTGTTTCTGTCGAGGAACTATCGCCTGATAGTTGCCCCGCGGAAATTTGATGTTCTTAAAACAAATATTTGCCCGAGAAGCGAAGCTTCGAGGGCAAATATGCTAGTTTTAAGAACATTTAATTTACAAGGGGCAACTATCAGACCGATAGTTCCGAGACAAAAATACTCTATTGTCTTTATTGTTCACCACTAAATTTTTCCCGCAGCGGCATGCCTCAAAGCTGAAAATGACAAGAATTTATTTATCAAAATTTCCAACCGCTATGCTTTTCAGATGATATTACATCTGTACATATATAAACAACTGTTGTCAACTGTTGACTTTTGATGAAGAAACCTTCTAAAGAGGAAACCTGGAATCTTGAAACCTCTGCACCCGCTTGACATTTTACTGTACCGTAATTTACCGCAGTTTTCAGCCTAAAAATACTTCTCTTGCTCTCTTCTAACTAAAATCAACATGGGATAATAAATTATTTTCATTTTATCTGAAAAAAACTGTAGGAGAAAGCTGCGTTTCATAAGTCACTTCTGCTGAGCGGGCACTATCGTCTGATAGTCGCCCTAGGGCATTCTATTGACAGATAGTGCCCGCGCGAGATCGTACCACGTGATCGGTTTTGACCAATGACGACTAAGGAAAATTTAGTGGTGAACTATAAGAGGCAATAGTTGATTCGGCCTTCGACCTCATCAACTATCACCTCATAGAAATCTCGAGATCATAATCTCATTGTTAAATAGAAACACGAGTGGAAATTTGGGAGAACGAGAAATGCTGTGGGAACATGAGCCGCAGGCTAGTGTTTCCACAGTTTTTTCGAGTTCTACCAAACTTTCACGAGTGTTTCTATAACTCGACAAAAACACGGAGTACATGTTTTCTATTTCTTTTAGAAAACACCGCGACGAGAAAAAGGAAAACAACTTGTTACAACATTATTTTATATGGAATGAATCGAAATGCAAATTTAATTAATTGAATTTCAATTAATATCACTTCATTTATTAAATGTAACTTTGATTATCAAAATGTAAATTCTCTTTGCTCGCGCCATCACTACGTCAACAACGCGCGCTAGTTCTGTGTCTCCATTGAGTTATAGATACACGATTTTTAACCAATCAACGTGCGTATTTTCTTAGAACTAAAGATAATATTATTATCCGAATGAAATATCCCACTTTTCAGATTTTAAATTGGGCTCTGAGTACAAAAATTATTCTTTCAATAATAATTATAGCTTTTAGAAACAATTAAATTTTTTTACCTGTAAGGGCGCGGTGATGAGCATTGCACTGAAGGAAGACCTTAAAGGGGCAGTGTCACGAGGATTTTGCTGTTTTAGGTCAATTCTGTGCTAAAATCATTACTTAATTAAGGCTTTAATCATAAACAAAAAGCTTCTGTAAAGCTATGACGAAGGTATGAAATGAATTTTATCAGAGAGGGCTAACCATAATGAATTTCTTGAGAATTTTTGGAACTCATGGCATCAAAACTTGAAAAAATTGGCCAATTTTTTCAAATTTCAATCCAATTCCATCCATGCCATCCGTAGCGACAGGCGACAGGAAACGGTTTCAGTACCTTCAAATAGTTTGCGACAACAAAACTAGATCATTAGTTTTGGAATTCAGTTGATACCAAGGCACCTTCTAGCGTTTTACAAAGTTGCCAAATAGCGTGACAATGCCCCTTTAAGATTCCACTTCAGGATATGGACCAGATTATAATTGCAGTGCAAACTAAGATGTACAGTGAAGGGCATTTATTTTTTCTTTTATTTTAACCTGCTTATTACATGTCTTGTTATTTGGCATTTTTTTTTTTAAAAAGTGTTTGTCACCTGCTTTGTTTCATTTTCTCTCTCAGGTTCATAATATTCAGCATATGGACAGCGGAGGAGAAGCGTCTTAGGTATGATTAAGCCAAGAAGGATGCAGCTAGGGCACAAAAAAGACATCAAAATGGTGAATAATTCCCTGACTTTAAACAACAGCCACCTTAAGTGAAGTGGTCCTTCTTGAATGATCACCTTATGGAGTTCTGGCATTTAAAACAAACCATGTACAGTTGCTTGTACTTTACAAACCCACTCCAACCCATAAAGAGCAATCGAGTGAATGTGCTGTGGTAACTGCAGAAGACAGAATTACTCCTGGTTTCTTACCAAAAATACTCTTGTATACATGTATAAACATCAAAACTGGTAGTGACAGAAGACACTGACAGCAGGAATTCTGAAATTGAAACAACTGCCAGGTTAGAATGCAGACATGTGCAACGTGTAAGTCTGGATACTTACAGTGTATCTACTGTTTTGCAGTATTTGGGATTGTTACTTCACACTTTGTTTGCTTGTGTGCATGGCTGAGACAGCCTTAATTAATGCCTTATATAAAATTTACCGGTATTTGATGCAGTATCAAATTTCTCTATTCCAAGAAACATCCATTATGTTTTGTGTACTGCTGGAAGTTTTTCCTAATTCAACCATTCCCTTTTCAGGGTCCTTTTGATGCTGTGAGAATATGCACTTTTCTCAAGGGCTGAGAGTTCAAAGATGGACTTAAATGAAAAAATCAGACATGTTCTTTTGCGGCTACTCGCTGATACCTCAACTGTTGCCTTTCAAGACAACTACTGCAATTGTACCTTTCGGTGGAACCAGGTCAGCCCTGGTAAGATGACAACTAAGCTGTTCTTATTGTTTTTATGCGATTATAACTGTGTTCATTCTCCCCTATTTACGTACAGTATCATCAGCTGTCACAAACTATCACATCTTATGGTCAAACTGGAGAACTATTATCAATTGCATTTGTTGTGCAGAATTTAAACAAGCTCAAAGGGAATGATGACAGTCAATGATTATTATGATAGCTTATAATATTTGGTGGTCAAACAGAAGTGTGCATAGCAAGTATCATGGACTATCATGCTTTGTTTAACAAGGGCCTTACAAGTTACAGCTGTACCAGTTGTACATGTACATTTATGATACGTATGGAAAAAGAGTACATATAAGAAGACCTTTTTAATTCCATTTTGTTTACTAATTAGAACAGTAGCAATATAAAGAATACCCTGACACTGGTCCATGTTACTCATGCAGGAGTTTGATAGAGAGTTCTCAAACTCCTTAATAATTCATAAGTTTGATAGCCAATAAAAAATGGCTAATTCCATCACTTGCATGAGTTTTGATACCCAATGAAAACCTAGATGAAAACCACGCGTGTTTTGGATATCGTATCCAAACTACACGTTGCTTTCATCTGATTGCGCATTGGATATCAAGATTCACGCAACAAAATAAAAGAAATTAAGCATAAGAACAGAATTTAAAAAAATTAGCGTCCTTGGGGACTTGCATTTTAATAAAATAATTTTAACAATAAAACTCATGGAATTGGAAATTAAAACTGTTTTAAATACACATAGCGTCCGATACTAAATACTGTTCCAAAAACAGTTTTCGGTGCATATCTCTTTACCTACATTTTGCTTCAATTCAATGACAAATTTTCTTTGCCAACAATTCAGACTAAAGCATAACGATTTCCTTAATATGCAAGTCCAGCGATTTGAAACCTAATGTAAATCAGGTAATATCTGAACGAACCTCCCGAAGGAATGGATATTTTTCTTTACCCGAGTAATTCGCTATTCGTTAAAATAGTTTACGCGTATTTGTTTTATACCTTGATAACGGGGAATACGACTTTCTTGACTTAATTCTCTTCTTTGTAAACCATGTTTGGCTTCTACACTGTGCCACTCCTTCCTTGCTTGTGGTTGGACGCTAATGAATCATGCATACAAACGCGTTCTTTCGGAAAAGGGGAAATATTTAACACTGCATAATTTCTTATTGTTTCGTTTGCGAAAACATGTCACTGCATAATTTCCTATTGTTTCATTTGAGAAGCCATATCAAAAACTCGTGCTTCATGTTTCATCAGGGGTTCCAAACACCTCAAAACAATAAAAGCACTCGGTCTGCGGCCTCCTGCTTTCATTACTTTCATGGTGTTTGGAACCCCTGATGAAACACTCGCACTCGTTTTTGATATATTACATGAAGGTCAATTCATTTTTTAATTCATTGCTAATTCAACTCAACTTTATCTAGTAGTAATCAAAGAATATTCAGGCAGTGATGTCATGTGTGATCTCATCTGATCTGAAATATGTGGTAATGGGTCAGAGGACCAAGTTTCCTCAGTGGCTTAGTAAAAATTCCAAATAATATGGCAGACTTGACCACTTTCCACAAGAGCCTCAGGGTCACATGAGATTAAAGTAGGGATGAAAAGAGAAAATAATGGGAGCACAGAGATACTGAATTTCTCCTTGAGAGTTTAATTTGATATCAAAGTAAAACATGACAAGAGAAATTTAATGAATAATTTCCAAGCAATTGTGTGTTATTTTGTTCATAATTTGAAATATTTTTATTATATGGTTAACTCTGTGAGTGGAGAAGATGAACCAAATCCTGCACTGTGATTAGCTACCCAAGCAAGCAAGATGGAGCTATCTTGCCCACTAGGGATTACACGCTGTGTCCCGCAAGAAATTTTTCCCAGAGGCAGAGGCCGGATCACCAAAATTGTTTAAAACACTGCTTCGAGGAGTTTGAGCAGCCTCATACATTTGTTAATTTAGACTTTTACTTATCAAAAATGTAAATCAATAAAATGATTGTATTTCTGCATTACCCAATCAGGATAAGGGTGCACGTACAATTGAATTTTGCATGCCATGACTTCCCTATCAGTCCTTGAAGATAATTAAACAAGTACAATTAAGATCACTTTTTTGGTGTTTTATCCCATACAATAAATCCTTTATTGACCAAGCTTGTTTGGTCAAGATGACTGGATTTTGGCCTCATTGTTTTTTTTTTGCATGTTTATGGAACAAGACTTCATCTTGGTCCATAAACATGCATGCAAAAAAAGAACTTGGTCATGAGTATCCAGCCATGCATCTTGACCGAACAAGCTTGGTCAATAACCCATACACATGTATCTTGGCAGGAATCAGATGAGATCAGTTCTGGGTGTCCAAGGCTCTGGTGATGGAGGAGTATCATATATAATGACTTTATTAAAGAGGATGTATTCGAATTCTATCATATAGAGGTTGGACAGTTTCAACTTGGACAGTGGGATCCTGTTGCTTTTATACCATCGAAGGTTTGTACCAGCCTGCAGGTCCTTGATTCTCGTTCAGGAAAGTTTTTTGATATGAAAAATGTGAGCTCATCAAAAGACAGCTGTGGGATATAGTTTGATGCTCAGGCCATATTGAACTCCGGGTCGACAGTTTATATTAGGTTAAGTCAGGGTCATTTTGTTTTGGTCTTGGGCAAGACACTTGTCATCACACACATGATATTACATGTACTATTGTAAGTAATGTAAGTAGCTGAGGCAGTGCAATGGAAAAAACCTTCTTAGAGGTAAGATAAAGTTTCTCATTCTATATCATGAATTAGCAAATATATTGAACATTATTCTAGTACCATTTCTGGACATTTTACTGGTCATATGATATGATGAAAGGCTAAACAGTCTCTAACGAAAGTAACTCTCATTGACTTTCGGCTCAACAACAATATCAGTGCCAGCAAAAACTTGATGGTTAATTTTCGTAAAGAAACTTCAACACAAGTACCATGGAATTAATCAAAAGTTCTAATTTATTAGTTAGAAATCGAGTGTACACTGTACAATGTATGTAAAGCAATTACTTTATCCCAGGAGATGACTCTCATATCCTTATACTCTTTGTAAAGAAAGTTTCATTTTTCATAAAAAAGTCTTTGCGATAAGACTAGAAGAGACCGAAGAAAGTTGACTAACTTAATTTTCCTTTGTGAACTATTAATCTAAACGCCTGTTTTTTCTCTAGATTTGTCCTTGAATAACTGATTACTGTGCAGTATACCTTCATCACATGCATATCCGTATCGCAACAGTCTACTGAGGAGAAGTCTGGTTTTAATTGTTGCCTATATATAAGGATTCATATTGGAGTGATTCCTGGCCAGGAAATGTCTCGAAGAGATCACACAAGGAAACAGGAAATTTATTTGAGAAAACCTTCAAGTGGGATGGTGAGCGGAAAAGTCTTTCCTGACACCAACCCGGCCGTCTGTACACAATTCAGGTGACAATAGGATACGTTAATAAGGAGATCAGCAATTGTAGGAATTCAGAAACTCACTCACTGTATCATTCATTATCTACTTGTCTGATCTTTTGAAACCTTCGGAAAACTACGGCTCGACATCTTGGATAATCTCTGAAAAAATGGAATGTTGTCGAACATCTTCGGCCATCTGACAAATTCAGCAAATTGAGCAGTGTCGAAGAAGTTAATCTTTGGAAATCCACCTAGTTCGACGAAAAGAGCATCTTTGGTTATCTGTGATCACCTCCAAGAAAATCAAACATTGTTGGACACCCGATCTCCGGAAATTCGACTCGAGCACTGTCACTTGATCTGAGCATGCTCAGAATATCTTCAGAAAAGCGACATCAAATCGAACATCGTTCAAGAAGTCAGTATTTGGAAATCCAACTAATTCGACAAATAAAACAGTTATCTTTGGTGACCTGCGAAAGTCCGAGTAATTCGAAAAAATCGAGTACTCCCGAAGACAACCCTCGGGAATCCGACTAATTCGGCAAATGAAACATCTTTGGTAACCTCTGAAAAATCGAACAGTCTCAAACATCTCATACAAGGAGTATAAGGATATGAGAGTCATCTCCTGGGATAAAGTAATTGCTTTACATACATTGTACAGTGTACACTCGATTTCTAACTAATAAATTAGAACTTTTGATTAATTCCATGGTACTTGTGTTGAAGTTTCTTTACGAAAATTAACCATCAAGTTTTTGCTGGCACTGATATTGTTGTTGAGCCGAAAGTCAATGAGAGTTACTTTCGTTAGAGACTGTTTAGCCTTTCATCATATCATATGACCAGTAAAATGTCCAGAAATGGTACTAGAATAATGTTCAATATATTTGCTAATTCATGATATAGAATGAGAAACTTTATCTTACCTCTAAGAAGGTTTTTCCATTGCACTGCCTCAGCTACTTACATTACTTACAATAGTACATGTAATATCATGTGTGTGATGACAAGTGTCTTGCCCAAGACCAAACAAAATGACCCTGACTTAACCTAATATAAACTGTCGACCCGGAGTTCAATATGGCCTGAGCATCAAACTATATCCCACAGCTGTCTTTTGATGAGCTCACATTTTTCATATCAAAAAACTTTCCTGAACGAGAATCAAGGACCTGCAGGCTGGTACAAACCTTCGATGGTATAAAAGCAACAGGATCCCACTGTCCAAGTTGAAACTGTCCAACCTCTATATGATAGAATTCGAATACATCCTCTTTAATAAAGTCATTATATATGATACTCCTCCATCACCAGAGCCTTGGACACCCAGAACTGATCTCATCTGATTCCTGCCAAGATACATGTGTATGGGTTATTGACCAAGCTTGTTCGGTCAAGATGCATGGCTGGATACTCATGACCAAGTTCTTTTTTTGCATGCATGTTTATGGACCAAGATGAAGTCTTGTTCCATAAACATGCAAAAAAAAACAATGAGGCCAAAATCCAGTCATCTTGACCAAACAAGCTTGGTCAATAAAGGATTTATTGTATGGGATAAAACACCAAAAAAGTGATCTTAATTGTACTTGTTTAATTATCTTCAAGGACTGATAGGGAAGTCATGGCATGCAAAATTCAATTGTACGTGCACCCTTATCCTGATTGGGTAATGCAGAAATACAATCATTTTATTGATTTACATTTTTGATAAGTAAAAGTCTAAATTAACAAATGTATGAGGCTGCTCAAACTCCTCGAAGCAGTGTTTTAAACAATTTTGGTGATCCGGCCTCTGCCTCTGGGAAAAATTTCTTGCGGGACACAGCGTGTAATCCCTAGTGGGCAAGATAGCTCCATCTTGCTTGCTTGGGTAGCTAATCACAGTGCAGGATTTGGTTCATCTTCTCCACTCACAGAGTTAACCATATAATAAAAATATTTCAAATTATGAACAAAATAACACACAATTGCTTGGAAATTATTCATTAAATTTCTCTTGTCATGTTTTACTTTGATATCAAATTAAACTCTCAAGGAGAAATTCAGTATCTCTGTGCTCCCATTATTTTCTCTTTTCATCCCTACTTTAATCTCATGTGACCCTGAGGCTCTTGTGGAAAGTGGTCAAGTCTGCCATATTATTTGGAATTTTTACTAAGCCACTGAGGAAACTTGGTCCTCTGACCCATTACCACATATTTCAGATCAGATGAGATCACACATGACATCACTGCCTGAATATTCTTTGATTACTACTAGATAAAGTTGAGTTGAATTAGCAATGAATTAAAAAATGAATTGACCTTCATGTAATATATCAAAAACGAGTGCGAGTGTTTCATCAGGGGTTCCAAACACCATGAAAGTAATGAAAGCAGGAGGCCGCAGACCGAGTGCTTTTATTGTTTTGAGGTGTTTGGAACCCCTGATGAAACATGAAGCACGAGTTTTTGATATGGCTTCTCAAATGAAACAATAGGAAATTATGCAGTGACATGTTTTCGCAAACGAAACAATAAGAAATTATGCAGTGTTAAATATTTCCCCTTTTCCGAAAGAACGCGTTTGTATGCATGATTCATTAGCGTCCAACCACAAGCAAGGAAGGAGTGGCACAGTGTAGAAGCCAAACATGGTTTACAAAGAAGAGAATTAAGTCAAGAAAGTCGTATTCCCCGTTATCAAGGTATAAAACAAATACGCGTAAACTATTTTAACGAATAGCGAATTACTCGGGTAAAGAAAAATATCCATTCCTTCGGGAGGTTCGTTCAGATATTACCTGATTTACATTAGGTTTCAAATCGCTGGACTTGCATATTAAGGAAATCGTTATGCTTTAGTCTGAATTGTTGGCAAAGAAAATTTGTCATTGAATTGAAGCAAAATGTAGGTAAAGAGATATGCACCGAAAACTGTTTTTGGAACAGTATTTAGTATCGGACGCTATGTGTATTTAAAACAGTTTTAATTTCCAATTCCATGAGTTTTATTGTTAAAATTATTTTATTAAAATGCAAGTCCCCAAGGACGCTAATTTTTTTAAATTCTGTTCTTATGCTTAATTTCTTTTATTTTGTTGCGTGAATCTTGATATCCAATGCGCAATCAGATGAAAGCAACGTGTAGTTTGGATACGATATCCAAAACACGCGTGGTTTTCATCTAGGTTTTCATTGGGTATCAAAACTCATGCAAGTGATGGAATTAGCCATTTTTTATTGGCTATCAAACTTATGAATTATTAAGGAGTTTGAGAACTCTCTATCAAACTCCTGCATGAGTAACATGGACCAGTGTCAGGGTATTCTTTATATTGCTACTGTTCTAATTAGTAAACAAAATGGAATTAAAAAGGTCTTCTTATATGTACTCTTTTTCCATACGTATCATAAATGTACATGTACAACTGGTACAGCTGTAACTTGTAAGGCCCTTGTTAAACAAAGCATGATAGTCCATGATACTTGCTATGCACACTTCTGTTTGACCACCAAATATTATAAGCTATCATAATAATCATTGACTGTCATCATTCCCTTTGAGCTTGTTTAAATTCTGCACAACAAATGCAATTGATAATAGTTCTCCAGTTTGACCATAAGATGTGATAGTTTGTGACAGCTGATGATACTGTACGTAAATAGGGGAGAATGAACACAGTTATAATCGCATAAAAACAATAAGAACAGCTTAGTTGTCATCTTACCAGGGCTGACCTGGTTCCACCGAAAGGTACAATTGCAGTAGTTGTCTTGAAAGGCAACAGTTGAGGTATCAGCGAGTAGCCGCAAAAGAACATGTCTGATTTTTTCATTTAAGTCCATCTTTGAACTCTCAGCCCTTGAGAAAAGTGCATATTCTCACAGCATCAAAAGGACCCTGAAAAGGGAATGGTTGAATTAGGAAAAACTTCCAGCAGTACACAAAACATAATGGATGTTTCTTGGAATAGAGAAATTTGATACTGCATCAAATACCGGTAAATTTTATATAAGGCATTAATTAAGGCTGTCTCAGCCATGCACACAAGCAAACAAAGTGTGAAGTAACAATCCCAAATACTGCAAAACAGTAGATACACTGTAAGTATCCAGACTTACACGTTGCACATGTCTGCATTCTAACCTGGCAGTTGTTTCAATTTCAGAATTCCTGCTGTCAGTGTCTTCTGTCACTACCAGTTTTGATGTTTATACATGTATACAAGAGTATTTTTGGTAAGAAACCAGGAGTAATTCTGTCTTCTGCAGTTACCACAGCACATTCACTCGATTGCTCTTTATGGGTTGGAGTGGGTTTGTAAAGTACAAGCAACTGTACATGGTTTGTTTTAAATGCCAGAACTCCATAAGGTGATCATTCAAGAAGGACCACTTCACTTAAGGTGGCTGTTGTTTAAAGTCAGGGAATTATTCACCATTTTGATGTCTTTTTTGTGCCCTAGCTGCATCCTTCTTGGCTTAATCATACCTAAGACGCTTCTCCTCCGCTGTCCATATGCTGAATATTATGAACCTGAGAGAGAAAATGAAACAAAGCAGGTGACAAACACTTTTTAAAAAAAAAAATGCCAAATAACAAGACATGTAATAAGCAGGTTAAAATAAAAGAAAAAATAAATGCCCTTCACTGTACATCTTAGTTTGCACTGCAATTATAATCTGGTCCATATCCTGAAGTGGAATCTTAAAGGGGCATTGTCACGCTATTTGGCAACTTTGTAAAACGCTAGAAGGTGCCTTGGTATCAACTGAATTCCAAAACTAATGATCTAGTTTTGTTGTCGCAAACTATTTGAAGGTACTGAAACCGTTTCCTGTCGCCTGTCGCTACGGATGGCATGGATGGAATTGGATTGAAATTTGAAAAAATTGGCCAATTTTTTCAAGTTTTGATGCCATGAGTTCCAAAAATTCTCAAGAAATTCATTATGGTTAGCCCTCTCTGATAAAATTCATTTCATACCTTCGTCATAGCTTTACAGAAGCTTTTGTTTATGATTAAAGCCTTAATTAAGTAATGATTTTAGCACAGAATTGACCTAAAACAGCAAAATCCTCGTGACACTGCCCCTTTAAGGTCTTCCTTCAGTGCAATGCTCATCACCGCGCCCTTACAGGTAAAAAAATTTAATTGTTTCTAAAAGCTATAATTATTATTGAAAGAATAATTTTTGTACTCAGAGCCCAATTTAAAATCTGAAAAGTGGGATATTTCATTCGGATAATAATATTATCTTTAGTTCTAAGAAAATACGCACGTTGATTGGTTAAAAATCGTGTATCTATAACTCAATGGAGACACAGAACTAGCGCGCGTTGTTGACGTAGTGATGGCGCGAGCAAAGAGAATTTACATTTTGATAATCAAAGTTACATTTAATAAATGAAGTGATATTAATTGAAATTCAATTAATTAAATTTGCATTTCGATTCATTCCATATAAAATAATGTTGTAACAAGTTGTTTTCCTTTTTCTCGTCGCGGTGTTTTCTAAAAGAAATAGAAAACATGTACTCCGTGTTTTTGTCGAGTTATAGAAACACTCGTGAAAGTTTGGTAGAACTCGAAAAAACTG
The DNA here is from genome assembly GCA_019787425.1 of Platygyra sinensis. Lineage (NCBI taxonomy): Eukaryota > Metazoa > Cnidaria > Anthozoa > Scleractinia > Merulinidae > Platygyra > Platygyra sinensis. The sequence goes on along the minus strand of JAHPZR010046914.1, from coordinate 1,575 downwards.
TGGAAACACTAGCCTGCGGCTCATGTTCCCACAGCATTTCTCGTTCTCCCAAATTTCCACTCGTGTTTCTATTTAACAATGAGATTATGATCTCGAGATTTCTATGAGGTGATAGTTGATGAGGTCGAAGGCCGAATCAACTATTGCCTCTTATAGTTCACCACTAAATTTTCCTTAGTCGTCATTGGTCAAAACCGATCACGTGGTACGATCTCGCGCGGGCACTATCTGTCAATAGAATGCCCTAGGGCGACTATCAGACGATAGTGCCCGCTCAGCAGAAGTGACTTATGAAACGCAGCTTTCTCCTACAGTTTTTTTCAGATAAAATGAAAATAATTTATTATCCCATGTTGATTTTAGTTAGAAGAGAGCAAGAGAAGTATTTTTAGGCTGAAAACTGCGGTAAATTACGGTACAGTAAAATGTCAAGCGGGTGCAGAGGTTTCAAGATTCCAGGTTTCCTCTTTAGAAGGTTTCTTCATCAAAAGTCAACAGTTGACAACAGTTGTTTATATATGTACAGATGTAATATCATCTGAAAAGCATAGCGGTTGGAAATTTTGATAAATAAATTCTTGTCATTTTCAGCTTTGAGGCATGCCGCTGCGGGAAAAATTTAGTGGTGAACAATAAAGACAATAGAGTATTTTGTCTCGGAACTATCGGTCTGATAGTTGCCCCTTGTAAATTAAATGTTCTTAAAACTAGCATATTTGCCCTCGAAGCTTCGCTTCTCGGGCAAATATTTGTTTTAAGAACATCAAATTTCCGCGGGGCAACTATCAGGCGATAGTTCCTCGACAGAAACACTATTGTTTAAATAGAAATTGAGAGCGAATAATCTAACTGAAACACAAATAACGGTTTCCAATCGTTTACATCTAAAATTCCTTCCAAAACTTCAGAAAAACTATAAAAACATTGCATTTTGTGGACGACCAGCAGCCAGTTAGTATAAATCTACTAGCGTTCTATCACCAATGATGTCCTCTGATTGGCTACGCTACAAAGGTTCTATTCTGTGATAGATAGTGAGTAGCGTAGCAGTGTGCCCTTGTTAACAAAATAACGCCACTTCTGGCGTTCTCGAGGTGTCTCTAAAGAGGATTTAGATAAAATTTTGAATGACTAGTGGATTTATACTAACAATTAGATTATTCGCTCTCAATTTCTATGAGGCTACAGTTGATTCGACCGTCTGCCTCATCAACTATCATATACCTGCCAACTCGCACGCCCGGTGCATGAGTGTCACGCCTGCGGGTTGAAAACTTCGATCTCACAGCGGCTCAGGCTTGCGGGCCAATTTCTCGCGCCTGGTTGAAAAATGTGAGTTGTTGCCGTCTTGCTTGTCACAATTTCCAAAAATATGTTAACTCAGACCCATGTAAGGAACTAAAACCATGTGTAAAATGATTAAATGACAATACCTTCCTCGCAAACTCTGATTTTTGAAGTGAAAAGCACTGGCAGCGAACTATAGCGCTGATGTTATCAACTAACGTCGGTCCTTGTGGATATAAGCGTTTCTCAATTTCTTCGCCTTCAGCAGACTTTGGACGTCTTCAGAAG
>JAHPZR010046911.1:0-42539 GCA_019787425.1 Platygyra sinensis | reverse complement strand
ATTCAAAGATCAAAAAACACAGAGAAATTGTGGCGCTAGCAACCGCAAAACGTGACACTGTTTACCGACTCCATTCCAAAGCCTTGGCCGACAACCAAATATCAGACGGCGAGTTTCAGTTAATCATGGCCGAATTTTCTCGATATGGCGAGTTAAAAGAAGCCGTTAGGGCAAAGCTGGCTAAAACCCCATCTCAGCCCGACATTGAAAAGGTAAAAAAAGAGGTAAGAGGCGAGTTAGAAGAAGAATTCCGAAAAAAAATAGCCGCTCTCGCCGGTTCGAATTAAGTTTTGAAAGTTCGCGACTATTAATTCATATCATAAAGACATGATTGTTTGTTTCCACTTGGCTGCGTTTATTGTCAATGAACACTTCACGCCTGAATGGCAGAGACACGTGCGGGATATTGCACGTGAATTGGTTGAGTGCATGGCTCACGTGTAAATATTGTTATCTCGTGTTTCGAGAAAATTCGCTGCCGTATTACACACACAGCATTTTGCGTCGGCTTACGCGTAGGCTGGCCTTTAATTCACTGGCTTACGCGTAAGTCAAACTTTGCTTCGTTCTCTTTCCCCCGTTTCAAGTACGCAAGGGCCGCAATATGTGCTTCTTTTGTCTATTCCTATTCCACAACGCTTGCAAGGTCCTGGAATAATCCCTAGACCTTCCATCTGTAGCAGGTGTTTATAGCAAAACATGCCTTCACAGGGCTCCCCGCAACACAAGTACTCGCCTATTTTCAACGCAGCACAACAATTTTTTTGCTTTGAAAAATCAAAGGTAACTTCAAGAATCTCTCGAGTTTCATCATTCTTCGTCTGATCATAAAGCTTACGAAATAAATATTCCTCCATTTGTGGGGATTGATTACCGGTTGAATTAAGAAGAAAAGAGTCAATATTTTTCTGTTTTTCAATACCATCTCTCGCAAAATTAGCAGCAGCCATTGCTTTCTATATTGGCCGCGCATTTCTTCAATATAAAATAATTCTGTGTCGCAAAATGGTAACTCGTTTTTTGTTTTCGCATAAACAGCGTTTTTGCCCTCACACACATTTATAATGGGGCGTTCTGTGGCAGATTTTTTTATGATTCTGTTTCACCCGGCGGCGAAGCAATGCGAGCCGACGGGTGACACAGAATCATAAAAAAATCTGCCACAGAACCCCCATTATATATGTGTGTCGATATCTTGAGTTACTTTGACCTTTGACATTAATTGAAGGAAAAGTGAAAATAATACTTTAGAAAGATACGAAAACACTAAAGAGATAATAATAAACCATATAAGGGAACAAGGATGGTTAAGGATGGAGAAGATTGACACGAATTACCAACAACGACATTGAAAAATTTACATTAGGCTAAATTTTTCAAACCGTTTAACCGTTACGCAGCTCTTTTAATGTAGGTTTGTATTCTTATTCAGAGGATTATATAACATGACAGTAATAATCATAATTATTTCCTTTTAGAAACCTCAAGATGGACAAAAACACCAATTGATGGCCCCAGTCCAGCTCCTCGACTTGACCACACCCTCTGTACTGTGGAAATTTGCAAATCAACAGGTACTTGATGAAATATTTCTAGTCTGGAAGGGAAATATAGAGCTTCATTAATAGCACAGTAAGCAAAATGAGATAAGAGCAAGTAATTCAGGTTTTTTTAATTTCGAATTCAAGCTTACTGTTGTAGTATGAAACAGCTAGTGCTACTCCTCTCGGATGTGAATGCTAAGTGTAGCCACCAGGATTTGTTAACAAGTTTGCTCAAGAACACTAGCAGAAATGCTGGCCAATCTCAGTGGGTCTTCAAGGGGTGGTGAATGTCTTTCTTGTATAGGTATACTAAGCAGAAAGTGATAAAAGTACCATGTGTGATTTTATTGTTTTCATTTAGATGATAGTGCTTCTGAGAAGACAAAAGCAGAAGAGAGTCTAACAATACTGCTTGTATTTGGTGGAATGGACACACAAGGAGAAATTTTTAATGACTGCTTAGTCCTGATGCCTGAAAATATGAAATGAAAAGTTTAATAAATTTAAGCTATTTTACAAAGGATCTGTCTGAGGTGCTGAGTGTATGATGTACTGGGATTTGCTCTGTATGGATTGGTAACCACATGGAATAGACCATGCTCTCTGGCTCTTAGCATTTTTCCCAGTAGTTTTCTTTTCTTTTTTCTGTTGTTTTCCTAATAGTTGCTTTGTTTATCTTGAAAATATTAACTTGTATCAGTGCTTTAAATGAGACCTGGCACCTCCAGATCTCAGCTCCATTGTTTGTGCCGCACTGGGTGTTCTGTTGTGATTTTTATGTAGTGGCTTTCATTTTCTTTCATTCTCTTTAGTTGCTTCTTTAATCTAGAAGGTGCAAACTTGTGCTAATAGTTCTTTGAATAAGACCTGGCATCCACCTGAGCTCTGAGTGAGGTGGGGGAGGGGTACTCCCTTATTGGGCTATATAGTTATGTCATCATCATCATCATCATCATCTTTATTTAAACACAGTAAAATACATCAGGCATTAATAATTTAATATAAAAGCTACAACTTATTACAAAAAACTACATGTACAGATTAATCTTCAATAATTTAAAAATGTTACTAACTATTGAAAAGTAAACTAAGTTAAAGCCTGTTTTACATGAATGCCGTGTCAGAAGTAATTAGCAATCGCCGGAAACTAGTCAGAGAAGTTGCTTGCCTAGCAGCTGAGGGTAGACTGTTCCAGAGAACTGCACCACTATAGCCAAAGCTATTTTTGTAATAGTTAGTACGTGGTAAAGGAATAGCAAGCTTACCATCAGAATCGCGCAAATTGTAAGAAGTAATCACATCACTCCTCTGAATGAATTTTGAGGACAAATAATTGGGTGCAAGGCCATTTAAGGACTTATAGACCATCTCAGCCTTTAGTTTTTGACGACGAGTTTCTAAATTGTGTGGCCCCAAAGGGTATGGTTTTTCAGCCATTTTGGTCATAAATAGGGTATCGATTTTAGCTGATTTTGGTCATGAATAGGGTATGGTTTTTGCACTCTAGCATTGATATGGGTATGTTTTCAAGAAGAAGCCACTTTTTCATCATTATCGAAAAAGAAAATCAACAAAAGCCCTTCACAAATTATGTTTACGGTAAATTTAACATTTGTCTGAACTAAGGAACTAATTAAAACACATGTTTGAAACAGGATTTTGATGCAAGGGTCAGGCCATAAATGGGGTTTCAAATTTTTGGTCAGGTCATAAATAGGGTAGGGAATATCACAGATTTTGGTCATAAATAGGGTAAGGCTTTTGGGAAGCAGGCTGCACACCCCCGCCCAATTTTTCTTGGAATACTTCCCCCACCCGGGGAGCTCTGACAGGTAGTTTATTCTGCATTTATTTATTTATTAGCTATGTCACAAGTTGTTTTTAAAAATAATTCACTCCTGTAGAGGAAGTTGTTATGAGCTTATGAAGTAAAATAAAAATTAGCAATAAAAAGAAAGAGAGAGCTCATTCTTAGCTTGTTTGAGTAGGGTATCGCAGGTTTCTTCGTCGCCTTTGACCGTGATACCCTTACCAAACAGGTTAGCTCATTTTTATTAGAAAAACAGGAGTTCATTGTTAAAGATTGTTGCCTGCTTCTAGAAAATGAATAAATGGAATGTTTGTTAAGTGAATAAAGATGGTGAATTTTGAGCTCTGTACTGAAATGTGAAAGATGAATTGATCAACATGACATGAGCATGGGACAAAGGAAAAATCTGAGTCCCCAACAGGAATCGAAAACCTGACCTCCCAAACAACAGGCAGGTGCTTTATCCACTGAGCTACAATGGGGGTGGTAAAGGGTATTTTCGTGACTCCTGATCAGCCCTTTTTTCTCCCCGTGAAATGTGAAATGGCTATTTTTTTCCTCGTGAATCGTGATTTTCATGGTAGCCGTGAAGCATGATTTTGCAAAATTATTTTCCGTGAAACGAGAAATAAATGTAATTCGCCGTGAACCGAGATTTTCATTATGTCTTTGTTTTTCGTGAATTGTGAAAGGACCGTTTTATTTTCCGTGAAACATGATCTGGACCCCCCCTTTACCACCCTCTATAATTGATAATTCATGAAGAGCAAGGTTCTTTAAGGTGGCTGAACACAGTTTTTGCGCATGCTTTTGCTGATGCAATATTTAGCACATGCACAAGGATTTCAAAGAACAAACATGCCATCAGTGGAGTGATCTTTTTTTTTTACTCAACACCCGCACTATCTATGTTATTTTTCTCTATAATTGAACGCAGTGTATTGATGGCTTTAGTCTTTTATGACAAAGATATATTAGAAAAGGTAACAATGCAAAGAACCCAGCAATTTTCAGCTTTTGTTTGTTGCCGAAAGAACCCAGTTAAATGCAACACATGCGCGGTTGCTTGAAAAATTGAGACCGATTGCTTTAGCGGAAACATGCCGATTTCTAACGATCCAGATGTTAGAATTTCAAGAAATTTGGCAGAAAAATAGATCAGAGACCACGTGAATGATCTATCAAAAAAAAATCTAAATTTTGAGAGGGAATTTTTAATAATACAGAAAACGATTAAAGGCAAATTACGAAAATCGCCTATGTCAAAATTATATTAGAACCATGTTGACAGAAGGGATTTAATGTCAATTCTTAGTGTGCAAAATATGAAAATATAACAGCTGGATTTTTTTAAAATAAACAAAAACCATTATTTAAGCCTTGTTTTTAACCAGCCCCATTGCCATGGCAACAGCACACACCCTAGTCAAAATGTGAGAAGAAATATTTCTGTGGTTAACCTTGACTCTTGCAAAAAATGGGCGCCAGAGCATAAATAGTTTAAAAGTTATGGTGAATGGGCATAGGCACTTGAAACTGTGTTCGGCCACCTTAATGTTTGTTGTTGTCACAGTGGCTTAACTTCATTCTTAGCTGGCTCCCAATAGCCTTTGAGCAAGCTCTCTCACAGGCTATATACACTGTATATAGCTAGGCTAAGGAAGGCAAGAACTTCATGCTAGCCCACATATAGAGCACACTCCCCATGTAGTATGTCTTATACATATACTAAACTATTGATAGTGCCAAGTCACTGGGGTAATGTGAGAATGCAAAGCCACCACCCACGTCAAGTAGTAGTAGTAGTTACAAGTAGTTACCAATAGTTACCCCACTTCAGTTTTGAGTGTAGCACCCAGATTCCCTGAGAAGACTCTGTTGCCCCGAAGGAGACACAAGATGAACCAATTTTATGAAGCAGGTAACAGTACAAACCAAGATGGCGGGAGAAATCGGGAGAACCATGTGTTGGGACGGGACTATACTACTGTCCCTTCGAGTCTTTCAATAATTCAGTGTAACGAATAAGAATATGGGGCCAGATCCTAGTGAAGCTTTTAGAGAGCTTCGTCCTGTTTGTATAAAGGTATCTAAGGAACCGTCACCTCAAAACATCAAAAATCTAGAAGATAAACTGCGGACCATAAATCCAGCGCACCTAACACAACTGGTCGAGTATGTGTTGTTTCCATTGAAACTGGCGTTGCAGAGCGCAAATCTGACCAACGAAGTACAAGAAACCACAGTTGGCTGCATTGAAACTCTTTTCACTCGTGCACATGTTTGTCAGCTCGCCACATTTGAAGAAATGTTTAATTATCTGTGCATGCTTCTCAGCTCAACGGAACGAGGTCCTGGAGCCTTAGCTGATATTCCAGAAGAGCTAAAACTAGCAATTGTCAAGTGCCTATCTCGTTTGCTTCAAGGCACTTCGCTCGTGGTGAAAGGCGCGTTCTATTCACCGCGTCTTCTTCCTATCCTGGGTCATGCAGTAACTGTTCTGCTGGCACTGTCTGAAAAGGAAAAAGCCAGGAATTTAAGACTGAGTGCTCTTGAGTGCCTAAGTTTTCTCGCCTGCTGTAATGGAAACCTTGGGTGGGAGCCCCGTGCAGGTGCTGATCAGGCACAAGATGAAGATAGAGAGGCGCTACAAATTGCAGTCAAAGATTCTGTGGCACAAATATTTGCATCATTTGTGCCAGGAATATCAATGGCTCTATGTCGAGTCATTACGGGAGATACTAAACAGGGCCATGCAGTTATCATACAAGCTATTGATCTGTGGAGTGATGTTCTCTCTTTGGTGATGAATGATAAGCATATGCCAATAAAACCAACAGACAGTAAAGATGTCATCTCACAACTTATTTCACTGGCGACAGAAAACAAGTCTAGTGAATCACAGGAAAATACAGAGGCTAGTAATTTAAACTCAAATTCAGAAAAACTTGATAAAGTGAGGAACTTGAGTGTCGACAGAAGCATTACGTGGTTCCATGATACAGGATCAAAGTTAAAAATTGTCATTGAGAGATTGAGTGTGGTTTCTGCACACCCAAACTGGAAAGTACGGCTTTCGCTAGCAAAGTTTTGTCACAAAATACTTGTTAACTGTACAGACTCATTACAAGCTTGTGTTTCAACCGTGGCTGATTTACTAGTTGGACTGACTGAAGATGACTACTCACAGGTTGCTTCAATCAGTAGAACTGCATTACAGGAATTATCACAAAGACTTGGAAATGGTGAGCAGTTTGTTATCTAAGTTAATTCCTAGTAGTGTCAGAAGCACATCACCTTATATGATATGATATGTTTCTGGCAGTCTCCCTATTCGCTACTTGCACATACCCATAATCCTCTGCGTTGTTGGGGGGTAACCATTAGAATAAATGTGTGGTATCATGACAAAAATTAGTTCGAACTAATTTTTGTCATGATACCATACATTTCTTCTACTGGTTACCCCCAACAACGCAAAGGATTATGGGTCATGTGCAAGTAGCGAATTGGGGATTGGAAACATAGGCATGCAAGGCATGTAAATTGTTTTACTAAACAAACTACAGTAATCTGACACATCTCCAAATTAATATAGATATCATCTTATTTTTTAACAGGCAATTTGATTCGTTCTTTCATTTATCCCACACTGTGATTTGTGTGACACACGCACATGCATAACTCCCAGTCATTCACCTATCTCGAAGCCCTTTCAACCCCAAGAGAAATTTTTGCTAAAGAATACTCTAGTTAAGAGAAATTTTTGCATTTTATATGAGTCGTAAGTTTGCCCTTAAATTTACAAAACAACACTACTTCACCGAAAATAGAAAGAAAGAGAAAAGAACTTTCTGATACATTTAAAGTCTGATTTAATTAAATTGTATTTTAACTTGACCCCATGCAGTCTTCAAAGAACATTTGAAGAAATTAGAAATGAAGGCTTCTTTTTTTGTTTTTCAACAACTTGTAAGCTCCAACTGAATTTACTCCCATATCAAAAACAAAAGTGTCAAGTTACCACTTGAGACAATCTCAGATAGTGCAGAGTGTTATGCAGGACTGTCAGTACGTTTTGAGTCATCTGCCGCCTGTATTTAAATTCAGGCAAACATCCCCCTCCAGTTGCAGAATGTCATCGACATACCGAATACCGACCAAACGTTCACAAGCGGCCAACTCGACCAGCTTTGTGTTCTCATAGCTGAAGCCGTGGGAACAGAGTCCCGTCGACCCGCTGGGGAAATCACTACTAATCTCCTCTCTCCGGTCAGCACTTCAAGCCAACCAAGAGCACACGATGGCCTTCAACAAAATGGCGTCCCGCCTTCTTCCAATCCACTTGGAACCAGGCCCCTTGAAGTGAACACTGTCACGCTCAGCCTACTTCTGCCGAGCTTACTTACGGTAACACAACCGCAAAGCAATCTAACAGATCAACACTTGCCACCTCTTCCGCAGAAGCTTAGAAACAAGATCCTAAAACGTGAGTACGTTGACTTTACTGACCTTCTCTCCTCCAACATGTATCCTGTTCATACTTCTTCATCGTCTGATAATTTTACCCTGGCCATCAACCCTGAAGATACTTCCACGCTCTCTTTTGTCCCCTCCCAACAAAAGAAGAGTCGCATCACTGGTCTTTCTTCATGGCTCGAGGCTTGGAACCTGTACTTTCATACCCTCCTCTCTGGCTTCCCTCATCTAGCCCCAGATCTTTTAGCTTATCAGGATCAGATTTGCAAGTTTAGCCAAAAATTCAAGTCTTCTGCCTGGTTAATGTATGATACAGCCTTTCATCACATGGCTGCCTCCAACCTCTCCACCTCCTGGTCCACCATCAACGAGCAGCTCTACAACGACATTCTGAAGGAAGAAACGCTTCCTTTTTGCATTACATGCCACTCCTACGGCCATCGCACTGTTGCCTGTCCGTCACATTCTAAAACAACCCGGTCCTTTCGTCCCTCAGCAGGAGGATCCTTTGCAAACACCTCCTCTACCTCGACCATGCCTGACCCTGTTAAATCCAGTGCAAGCACTGTCAACCCGCCCTCACAAGCCTCTCAGCTCCAGCCAAATGCAAGATCGTCAATCTGCCGCGACTTCAACCACCGCCTTTGCCGGAGACCCAATTGCCAGTTCCAGCACATCTGTAACAAGCCTGAATGCGGTGGAAATCACCCCGGCTTCCAGTGTCCTAAACCAGTCTGATTCATCTCTCGCACCACCTTTGCTCAGTCCCCCTACTACCCCCATTGTTATCCCTAACCTCTCTACAGAACTAAAAAATCATCCTAACCAGAAGATCTCCTCCATGACCTGCAGTGGGGATGCCGCCTGGGTTACACCGGTCCCCATGCCCACAGAGTCACTCCTAACCTTAAGTCGGCTACACTCCATCCTTGAGCAGTCTCCGATGCACTAGCTAAAGAATTATCTCATGGTCACACTGCCGGTCCTTTTCAAGAGCCTCCAATTCAAAATCTACAATGCTCCCCACTAGGGGTAGTACCAAAGAAAGATGGAACATAGCGCATCATCATGGATCTCTCCTCCTCTCATGGCTTCTCGGTGAATGACTTCATACCTAAAGAAACCTACACATTGCACTATGCCACCTTTGATCAAGCTCTTGCTCTTGTTGGCCGGCACGGCCAGAACGATCTGGCCCCGGTTGTTCAAAGGCTGGTTAACACTATCCAGCGGATAAATCGCTATCCAGTGGATAAGTTTTAACAAAACAAACCACGCTATCCGCTGGATAGTGATTTATCCGGTGGATAGCGTTATCCGTCCTTTGAACAACCCGGGCCTGATGGCTAAACTTGATATCAAACATGCTTTTCGCCTCTGTCCTGTTCACCCAGCTGACTTGGAATTTCTTGGCATTCATTGGGAAGGCCAGTACTACATCGACCTTCGTTTACCCTTTGGCTTGCACTCCTCTCCATACCTCTTTAACCGTCTTGCCGATGCTTTTGAATGGATTCTTAAAAGCAATTACATGATTACTGATCTCATGCACTACCTAGATGATTACTTCACTGTGGGTCCACCAAACCTGTGCCAACAATGTCAGCATTATGATCCACATGGCCTCACACCTCGGGATCCCTCTGGCTCCTGAGAAGCTGGAAGGTCCGACCACTTCCCTGGTCTTCCTTGGAATCTTAATTGACACCAATCGTATGGAAACTGCCCTACCAGAAGACAAACTCAAGGAGCTTCTTGCTGAACTTCAGTGTTGGTGTTCTCGTAGAAAGTGCCTTAAGCGCAAGTTGCTGTCCCTTATAGGCAAACTTAACTGGGCCTGTCGCGTCATCCCTGCAGGGCGTATATTCCTGCATCGCCTTATTGACCTAAGTACAACTGCTAGGCTCCCCAACCAGCACATTTCCATAAACCTTGAGGCTCGCCGCGATATTGCCTGGTGGCAAAGATTCCTTCCCACTTGGAATGGCCGAGCGATCATCCCTGATCCATACTGGTCAAGATCCCCAGATTTGGCCCTCTTTACAGATGCATCTGGGACCCTTGGATATGGCATTTACTACTCTGGTCATTGGATTGCTGACACCTGGCCACCTCCCCTTCAAGGTCGTTCTATCCAATGGAAGGAGCTCTATCCTATTGCTCTCGCCTGCCTCCTGTGGGGTCATTCGTGGTCGGGAAAGAAAATTCTCTTTCACTGCGACAATCAGGCAGTCGTTGATATCTGGGCTACTGGCACTTCCCGAGACCCCGACATTATGCACCTTCTCTGCTCCATATTTTTCAGTGGTGCTACTCACCATTTCACAATCCTAGTCGCTCACATTGCTGGTACCGATAACTCAATTGCTGACTCTTTATCCCGTTTGCAGATGGTGAGGTTCCATCAGCCCGCCCCAGCAGCGGACCCAACGCCAACACCTATCCCTCCATCAGCCAGGACCCTCTGGAATGTCGTTTAGAGTTCCTCCAGTCTCAAGCCATTGCTGACTCCACTCGTCGCACTTACTCGGCTGGCGTGCGGAGGTGCATCACTTTTTGCACCTCTCAGCAATGGCAGAGTTTCCCAGCTTCAGAATCTACACTGCGTTATTTTGCTGCCTTCCTGGTGGACCAAGTTTCTTACAGGACTGTCAAGTTGTACATGGCCAGCATCCATTTCTTCCATATTGAGAACAGCCTCCCTGACCCATTCCGGGACGCCCCATTACTCCATCTACTCCTACGGGGCATCAAACGCAGTGTGGGCCTCTCCTCCAAACGCCGCCTTACCACCACCATGTCCCTTCTTCGGAAACTCAAGTCTGAATTGGCACAAGCACCTGACATCCTTCCGCGTGACAAACTCATGCTTTGGTCTGCCTTCACATTGGCCTTCTTTGCTTTTCTACGTTCAAGTGAGTTCACTTCACCTTCCACCTCTCACTTCAATGCACAGACAAGACAAGACAACTTTATTTAACCAGGGTAGCCCAATCAGCTGCAAAGCTGGTATCCTTAGGGGCCCTGGGTTCAATAAGACTTACATATACACATTTACAAGAAAATCACAAGGTTAAGTAAAATTAGCTAAAATTACAGGAAGGAAAAAAAAAATCAGATAAAATGTCCTTTAAGAAGGCGTTTAAAAATTGCTAGAGAACTTGCCTCTTTGATTTCGCTTGGCAGTGAATTAAAAGCTAAACGTCCTGAATTCTTAAAAGTTCGCCCCCCAAGAACAAGATTTGTTTTATTTGGGTGAATATTTCTCCTCAGCGCCAGCGATATATCCTTTAAATCGGATGGCTCCTTAAGTCTACACTTGAAGTGCTCCAAAACAGACCCTTATCGCCAAGGTTGCTCCCTCCTGATTGCCCCATCAGGCCGCTCCGTCTGTGCAGTTCGTGCGATAAAAAAATACATGGCCCATCACCCCTTGAACTCAGATGGCCCCTTCTACATTTTCCAGTCTGGCCTCTACCTCACCAGAGCCCAAGTCACCTCAACACTTTGTCTTCTTCTCAAATGCCTACACATTCCAACAGAGCTTTATGCCTCCCACAGCTTTCGAATCAGGGCAGCTACAACAGCAGCCAAGGCTGGCTTACCTCCGTGGCTCATTCAAACTCTTGGTAGATGGTCCAGCAATTGCTTTGCCCTTTACATCCGGACTCCCTCGTCTATTCTTCAGAAAGTACCAGGCCTGTTAGCCAATGCTGCTGCAGGAACACAGTCTGTCTGGAAGCCTCAGGAAGGACGTCGAACTTATTTGACATAATAGTATTACTCATTTCTTTTAGGCAGCATTTGGGACTTAATTTGGGTGCGCACCTGTCACTTAGCTTCGCACGTAGCAGGCCGGGTGGGACCCTGACCCCACCTTAGGCTATCCGGGTGTGGCATGCGCCACACTCGTTGGCTCATCCCTTATTTCCAGGTGTGGCACGCGCCACACTTGTTGGCTCATCCATCACTTGCGGGGTGTGGTGCTACCACCCCTATTTCCATGTACCTATTTACAGGGTGTGTTACTGCCACCCTTAGATTTGCTAGGGAGCACCCAACAACCTTAGTCCCATTTACTGCCAAATGGTTTTCAACTTTATTGTGTACTTATGTAAGCATCCAAGGTTGTTAATTCATTAATAAGTTGAACTAGCAAAAGTGATAATTTTATTTTTTGTAACTTCAGTTGATACTTTTGTTTTCCCCTCAAAGCAGTTTGTAACATGATACCCTTGTTTTCTCAACAACATACAAAGGAAGATGTGCTTGCTTTTTTCCTGCTGAGGAAACATGAAATAATGTTATTAACATATGAAAAAAATGGAAGAGGAATGATTTTGTTTCATTCAAGAGGCAAATTTTCATATTATCGATAAACAATAACTAATTTAATTATCAAATAGTCACATCGTGTCTTGGAATAGCATGTTCTTATTATGTTGTCACTGTTGGTGTTAACAATAAACCAGTTTCGAATACACATTGATATTGATTAATACAACCGAGAAGCGTTTCAACTTGACTGATATTATATCCTACATCTGTGAATGAGTCCCCTCAAAGACTGACTAAATTTATTTGCGGTTTCTGTAAGTGCCACAGTATCTGCAGCAATATTTAAGAAGTTTCTCTGGTCACGACATTACTAATTTTAATTGCACTAACTTGGAAATGGTTGGGGGGAATACATTTGTGAACTTCTTGTTCTCTTTCATAGGGGACTTTAAAAACAAGCGGCTGAGGAGATCAATCCATTTCCCTCTTTAAAGCTTAGCAAATGCTAAATAGTTTGAAAACAGCACATGGCATTTTTGAACCGAGCTAGGGATGATTCCAAAAGATATGCTGTCACAAAAGCATTCTTTGCACTAAAAGAGAGAACTGATATTACCTGAAATATAACTGCTATCGTCCGTTAAGACAAGAGTGTGGTATCGCACGCATGAATCTGAACTAGAGAACGGATTGTGTCATTCTGACAATGCTAGTGGAAGAATGCATGCGTCTTACATGTTACGTTTTGCCACAAGGTAAAGCACTTATAAATAACCTTCGTGTGTAATTGTTGACTGAAATATATTGTTTACCTGACATATAGTTAACACTAATGCTAATCAATCTGCGCATGCACTTCAAGCAAATTGCTTTAATAAATTTTGTTCTTAAGAGAATAGTAGACTAGCACTAGGATAACAAGAGAATAATGGAACCATATATAGTTTTGTGATGTTATTCAAGAAGTACTGTACATGTAAGTGTAAAACATTTTACGTAGCAATCAAAGGTACCTATCCCACCCTCTCAGGACAAAGCTAATTGATTAATTAATTAATTAGAATTAATTAATTAAACAAACATTAAAGTTTACACCTTATGGTGTTAGTGCCTTAGCGAACAGTAGCCCCCTAAACCATGCCAATAGTGCACTCTGCACTAAGTAGCGAACGTCTTGTGCGAATCATTTTCTCCAACATGAAAAACAAAAGTGTCAAGTTACCATTTGTAACTAAAAATAGCAAGCATCTCGTGGGAATACCTGCTGATGATTTGTTAGCTCTAATTGAATTTACTCCCTTGTAAAAAAACAAGAGTCAAATTACCGTTTGTAACTAAAAAATAAAAGTATCTCATTGTATTTGCATTCAACAAGAACAAAACAATGGTTACCTACACTTACTATAATTGTAAACTTTAGAACTGTCTCAAATTTAAATAGTCCCGTCTCCTTTGAAACATGTCCTACAAACTAGAAGTGACGATTCGTGACCTCTAATTGAATTTACTCTTTGTGAAGACTTATTAACAGTCAATTTTTTTTCCTTTTTTCCTTTTCCTCCACCTGTCCACTACCTAATAAGATATCACTTGCTTTAAGGTTGTATCTTAGTTTTGACATGCAGATAGTTCTGTCTGTAAGTTTTTTTTATTTTGTAATCAGACTACACGTTAGTTTGAAAAGTTTGATTGGTCATCCTTTGTCTTAACCACTCTTTACTGTGTGAACCTAATTTTCATGAAATGTTATTACCTGTTTCACTGGAAGCTGCAGATGCAGAGCTTGACACTCTACCACTGGGGTCACCAATGCAACCAATTTTTTTTCACTGGTAGCTTACTTTTTATGCTTTTCACTGAAATAGTTTTGTTGGCAACCAAATATGAAAACTTAGGGGCCACCTGGCCCCAAAGTTTGGAGCTCTAAGACATGCCTGTACAAAAGATTATCCCTAATTCCATATAAAAATGTTTGTGTCATGGAAATCACAAGTTATTGATAACTTTCTTATTGGAGTACCTCTCCTCTGGCAATCCTCTCCTTTTCCCACACCTTTTTGGACAAATTTAGAGAATATATATTATGTTACATGACCAAACTTGAAGCAACATGATACATCATGACTCAACATTGCATTGATAAATAGAAATGTTATTAATACAGTGGAACCCCATTCATGCAGTCAACAAAAGGCCATGAAAATTTGGCTGAATTAACAGGCTGGCCATATTAACAGGGTAGGGTCAAACATAGCTACTGGTCTTAATTGATTGAAGTCTTAACTGTTAGATCACATTTAGTATTATAATTATTTAAACTAAGCAACTGTTCTTCAATAAGCATTAGGACATAGATATGTTTTAAAAAAATGAAACCTGAGTCCGTGAAATATTGACATGGAAAGATGAAGGTATTGTGATGTGATTGGCCATATAAATGAAGTAAAATTTCAGTATAAAGTATTATACAGGTTGGGACTTCAAGAATGTGACAACTGGCCGTATTAATGAAGTGGCTGCATTAATGTGGTTTTCTAATAAGAAAATGTATGGGTGTGTCACTGGGACAAGAAAAAGTGTACTGTTATAATGAGGTGACAATAGGGCAAGGATCCGCTGTAGATTGAATTTAGGTTATCAGTGTGGGTCAAAATAAAAAAAAATTGTTTGCTTGTTAATTAATGTAGGTCCCAGCTCACTCAACTCTTTGTTAGAGGAGAACCTTCATTTGGTGTTGACAGCACTTCCTCGTGTCATGAGAACAGCTGACGATGACAAGAAAATACATAGTATGAACCTTGCTCTTGGTTACTTACGTCTTCTTGGTAACAGACTGACTAGCTTGCTCAATTCATCATCCCATCTCAAGAGGCTGTCTCTTGCTCTGGTACAGGTGTGAAAAATTGGATTGTTTTGTATGTGCAGAACATGCATTTTCATGTACTATTTACAATAATATTGATAAAGTGCCTACGACAACCAAAGTGTTTTAAACTTTCAAAAAATTATCAAACTGGTTTAGAGATATATAACTCTCATCTTTAACAATAGCTATTGCTAAATTCATGTATATTTTAAACTTTTGGACAAGATTAACTTTGCATTCTATGTATCAAGTTGTAAATTACATTCAGACATTGAATAATACATTTTACTAACAAGGAGAGTTGCTTTTATGTTTTAGAATACTGATATGGATACTAACTGTTGTTCAAACTGTTGCAGATTCTAGAGTTTGATGTTAGTGATGTGGGAATTGTAGAAGAAAGAACCCCATCTCTATCAGAAACAGCAGTCCCACCTTCCGAGACTAAAGGAGAAAATCCAATGTCATACCCAGCAAGCCAGTTCACTGCAAGCAATTATCCTAAATACCACTTCAAGCATTTTAGAGATGACAAAGTTAAGATGGCAGTCAACCAAATATGCCATGTGCTTGGTTACTATGGCAACCTTCAGCTCATAGTTGACCACTTTCTGGACTTGTTTCATGAGTCCAAGCTCTATCAGAAGCAAGCAGTTTACATCCTGAGTGAGATTGTGATTGGCTCCTCTGGAGGAACTGCTGATGGAGAGACAAATTTTGTGATTGGTACGATATGATATTGTAGCTTAATATAATGAGCATATTATTTTAGTAACATGCATTCTTTGATATGATATTGTAACTAATGTATGTTTGCAACTTACACAGGACAATATAGCTTAATATAATGAGCATATTATTTTAGTAACATGCATTCTTTTACTTGTAACACATGCCATGATGAGATAGTGCTCCAGCTACTTTACAATTTCCTCCTTTTTTGAATTGTTAGTGGTTGGCAGTATGCTCCCAAGTGATCTATTTCAACCTACATGTGATAGTCCTAAGCAGCATGTGGGTAGCAACATATGAGTCAAGTCTGTGTAATGACAAAACTTCCCAAACTGTAACAATGCTTACAGTAAAAAATAAATAATATAATATTAAAAGATTTCTATCTAGCACCCTTTTTCCACTATTCAAAGGTGCCAGTATCTCAGTTCTTTTTACATTGTCTGCAAAGGGTTTATCTCAGTCCAGAAACATTAGAATTTGCTATCGGTAGTGCTTTGGACCATTCCTAGTCCTCCCTGAATGGGTGAAAGTCCATTACAGGGATGTTTCTCTTAGAATAAAATTTATCATACCTCATTTATACACCAGTTCTGTGAGACTTTTAAGACTCTACCTTAGAACACAACAATGAACTCAAACCACTTCACTCACAGCACACTAACCAGTAAAGGTTTCTTTTTTGTGTTTTTTTTTTTCAGGTGCAGAGAAAACTGAAGGTATTTTTGAAAATCAAATTAGAAGCCTTCAGGAAGTTCAGAACATCGTGGAACTTTTAATCGCTGAGTTCATTTCCGATGTAAATTGGAACCTTGTAACCTCAAACCCTCCAGTACTACATGTGCCCAGACCAGTCTCATCAAACCCTAAAGATTTCCTCTCATTCAATAAGGAAACAAAGTCAGCAAAGGTTCTTCCTTTTGAAGTTTTGAACAATAATGTACAACTCAGCTGTCTGTTACTAGAAGCAATTGGTGTGTTTTCAACAGCTATTGCATCACATTTTGAGCAGTACCTGATGCAGGTTCTGTACCCCATCATGGCAAAGCTAGGAAATGACAATGCCGCTGTCAGTCGCTCGGCTTATGAGACTCTTGTTAAGATTTGTCAAAGCTGCAGTTATATCTCAGTAGATGAGCTTATTGCAAGAAATGCTGATTACTTAGTGAACTCAATCTCACTGGATTTCAAGTATGTTTTTGTGAACAACCAAGCACCTTGTGTACTGAAAGTGATGATTCAGTATAGTAACCCTGGTATCCTTTCAATCATTGAGGACACACTTGTGGATATATTTTCAGTTATTGATCTTTACCCTGACGAGCTGATGTACCTATTAATGAAAGTGTTGAATGTGCTTGTTCTAATGATCAAGAAATGGTTCCCAGCTCCAGTAAAGGATGAAACAACCAAAGATTGCAGTCAAGAGGTGTGGTATTATTTTACATGTTTTGTTTAAGGTGGCTTACTACAGTATTTTGCAGACTCAGTAGCATGCGCTATGATTGCCTGCAAGTACTATTATTACCTGCCAGATGTCAGTATTAATTGCATGTGCAAAAATGACACAAGTAATCCTAAGATGAAATGAAGACCACTTCAATCAGCACTTAAAAGTGTTAAATCACTTCAGTGTAAACTTGTACAAATAGTTTCCAACTCTGTTCAAACATGTGTTTAAGCCGAGGTAAAACTTATGACAAAAAGGCTTGATAAACAACTGGTAAAAGAGCTGTAATTTACTCTTGCTTTCTTGAGCACCATGCATGGGGTCAAATGAGTGAGTGCATAGATAAAGGACATTTCAACTCTTGTTCAAGGTTGTAAAAGCTATAGACAAGTCTTAATTTTTATTTTGATTCGAAGTTTGTTTGAAAACCTACCATACAACCTATGATGAAATTTCCACAGTTGACTTGTAGGGTGAATCACATTTAGGGCCACAATTTTTAAAAAATTCTGTAAGACAGATTTTGAGCTGTTGTTGATTTCACATATTTGTTGTTTGCGAAAAGTCTGTCTTGCAGATTTTTACCCATATTTTACTTTGCTTGAATGTTAAATCAGAGCCAATAGCCCTTTTCACGGTTAGTTTTTCTCATTTGCATTACAATGTAATCCAACGTGGATGCGAGGCAATTTTGGGATAAAAGTACAAAATAGCCCGAAATTGCCCCGCATACATGCTAGATTTCATTGTAATGCAAATAAGCAGAGTTAACCATGAAATGGGCTATTTCTTGTTGCTGAAATTTTGAGGTAGGGTCATACAGGTAGATTTTGAGAAAAAAAGTGCACAGTCTAACTTAGAAAATCGGCCATTCATTTTGGCCATTAGTTGACATTTAATTGTCCATGTTTGACATAGAATGGTAGAACATTTAAGCAAACTGTAAATAGAGAAAGCAAAAACATCTTGGAACATTTTTCAAAAGAGTTAGAAGTTGGAAGTTATAATTCGTCAAAACTGTAGTAAGCCATCTTAATTATGAAAATTATGTGAAAAACTGGGTTTCTCTCACCATATTTTGTGGAAACTACCCTGACCTGTCTATCCTTAAAGCAGAACCTCCTTTTGATTTCAATGTCCTATTTAGACTGATTTATCAAACCATTGCAGTCTCTCTTTTCTCTCATCTTCTAATGCCTGCACCACGGGTGGCTCACATCAACACCGATTACACATCATGCTCACACTCCGGCTTGCATGTTTACTTATTTTGTGTTCTTCGTTATGGATTTGCTCGCAGCCTTTGTCCTATTCTGATAAGATGTTGCTTTTGATTCTGCTTTTTAAATTAAGACAAAACATCAAAAGGGAAGATATTAACATGACATAAAAACTTACAGTAGACAGGCTTTCAGTGTATCTTTAATTTAAAAGTATCATGATGTTGACATACAATAGGTCGGCTCGAAGGTTGTCAGTGTTGTTTCTGTGTCGTTCAAAAATCTTGAGTTGTATGTTAAATCACACCGTTTGAACATTGCAACAAGGTCAGAGAGTCCCATCAAAATATTAGGAATGGTATTTATTATAGACACGAGTGTTTTACTTGAAAATTCACTACTCATAAAATTCATACAGAGCTCAATCTGGGTTCCAAGTGACGTAATCGATATCCTCAATAGTGAAGTTATTAAAGACTTCATTTCACACTTTTTCACGGGGTTTTCAGTGCAAAGAGTGGTTTTGTGCAGGTAATAACCAAGAAAATTACTCTGTCAGTAACTTGAAGATGTAAATTTTATATCCTCATGTTAGAAGCAATGTTTTGTTCACTGATAGCACTTACCAGTATTTGTGGAATGTTGTTTTCACTACTCAAAATAAAAATTAAAATCTTTATGCGTACAGTTTGATTACGTGTATCAGATATTTGAAGGAAAGCCACATGATTTATTTGTGGGACATTATACTAGATCATAACGTCAGCTTTTCAGTTTTGTGTTAATCCTTGTTTGATTGATTTGTCCAGAAACCAATCAGCGTTTGTCATGACGATAAACAATCTGAATTTGATGAAGAGGAGAAGAAGCTTTCAGCTGAACATATTCGGGAATTTTTCCTTGATTACCATAAAAGGAAGCAACAATCATTAGGATACATGGATGAAGAGGAGCCTGGGACGGTAACATCAGAGCCTGAGGAGGGTGGGGTGGAGGAGGAGCAGTTTCAACCCGACAAGAAACCTGAAATTCCAAGACATGTGAAATATGTCACACAGGTAATTCTGGAAACTACTTTGCCTTACTAGCCCTTTCATATTTAGTTTTGCTATTTTCTCATCAATGTGCCAATGTAGGTACTGGAAAAATGTGTCCATTTCCTGTCATCCAAGTCTCCATGGCTACGTCTGTTGGTGCTGGACACAATTGACATTGGCATCCAAGCTATCAGCCAATCAGAAGATCAGCTTCTACCTATGATCCATCGCTTGTGGCCGTCAATGGTCAAGAGATTCACAGATAATGAACAGGTAAACCACAACACAAACTCCTCATTTACTGTTAGTAGTCTTTCATCATAAGTTTGCAGTTCAAATTTATGATTATAATCTGTATCATGCTGTTTTTGAAGAAAATGTAGATTTTGAGAATTGCAGTTCATTTTTAGTGGATTCAAAAATGAGTAAAAAACCTTCCCTTTAGCAAAGTATCAGTGTAGAGTACGCTGGCGAGAAGAATTAACTTCATTTACTGTCCGGCTATGCGTGCCTGTCGAATTATCTTGAGTTCAAGTGTCAGAGGTAAAATGTATGGAGACTATAAGCAGAAATTATGTTAGCATCAGAGTTAAGAATTAACAGCTTCACTTGTCTTCCATCCCTTTGCTTTACAAATCTGCAGGTAGTTAATATCAAGGCTGTGACTGTGTTGTGCACAATGGCTGAAGCGTCAGGAAGTTTCATGCAGCGCCGAGTCATTAAAGATGCCATCCCATCTATGACTGCCTTCCTTGATAAGCAGGCATCAGTGAGTCTTAAGGCAGGCCAAGTCTACTCGCAGTCTCAGTCGTTCAGGCAACAGCTGGCTGTATTGAGGAGCCTGGGTCGACTGTGCAGACAGTTAGAGATCAGCGATGCCACGCTTAGTTCTATAGTATGGGTTTGTGCCCAGTACCTGAGCTGTCGACAGCCCAAAGAACTTCAACAGGTTGGTAAAATGTTTATTAAGGCGCAGAGGCTAACGCTTGGCCTACTGTGATGATTTGTACACCATTACAGCAAAAATACCGATTTTTGATTTTTACAATGTCACTGAGCGTTTGGACAGCAACCCTTAAATGTTTTGCGTAGTTTCATTTTCGTTGCGCCATTCAAGACAAGTTAAACGAAACATTGCCTTACTGTTTTACACCCCTAGGCAATGCATATCAGTAGAATTCATAACAGCACTGTCGCCAGACTTGCCCATGTAAATAGGCTAACCTGATTCTACTCTGTTCGATGCGTACTCCAACGGAAACGTTTTGAGATATTTTCATTTCAAGTTATGTTACCTTGGAGAGTTTTTTTTCAACTGTTTGTTGTAGCAAAATTGATTACAGTTGACAGAAAAAATGTCTAATGTGAAGATACCTTATCACTTTTTGCAATTCGCGAGAACATCTGAGTTCGATTGAAGATTATTTAAGTATTTTTAAGATAGCTCCCAAAGTGTTGGAAATTGATTGTGATATATGCATTTGTATAGCACATTTTCCATATATATGATCGAATGCGCTCTACATCTCTAGTCAGAGGTTATTAACCAAAGTACTGAAAGTAGAAATGAAGATAGTTAACCAGGGTGTTATTCCTTAACGACTCGGAAATGAAAAGTTTTGAAATATATATATCCCAGCGTTTAGATTTGATTTATTTTCTTGACTTTCTATCAAGGAAAATATTTTTGTTCTGCAACTTTAATAAAGTTTCTATCTATCTAACTGTTCTCACATGCAGGTGGCTGTCAGTACATTTAAAGACTTTGCATCAGTGGAGCCAGACCTGATCTGGTTGAGCTTGAATGACCTGTTTTGTCCTGCTGAACTTACTCCTCCTCATAAAACATTTAAACCTGTCAGACTGGCTGGAGTCGCTCCTCAAGGCAAAGAATATGCTGAAAATGTCAACATTCTGTTGTCTACAATTTGAAACCAGTGCCGCTATTTCAGACATTGCGTTTTTTTTTTTTCATGTTTTGGGTAGCGTGTTTTTACCAAAAAAAACCTTTGGAGTTGTTGCACTGATATGTGATTCCTCTGTCGGAACTCAGATTTCTTTGGTTGGAAAGCTATGTTCATAATTCGTTGTTGCGTGAGATGACTGGACTTTTCTGTTTTGGTAAAAGAGTATCTTAAGGCTGTCTTGTGAAATATTTTTTGCGCCGTTTTTTTCAGTGCTCTCAAAGTTTTTGCCTACGTACACGTTTTCACTGGGAGATTGGGTTTCCATTTTTAAAAACAAATTTACGTTTAAGGTTCACTGGTCTTAAAAAACACATCTATTGTTGTTTTAGTAAATAATGTTTTTGAAAATTAGAAATATTGTAACAATATAATGGAATTACAGTACCAAGAACCAACTAATTAGCTATCAGTGTAAATTCTCGATAATCTTAAACCCGTTGACACTTCGCTGGAGGAATCAAATGTTTTCTGCCCGCACTACACCAGAGAAAATATCATCAGTCATTTTGAGCTGTTTTGGATTTGCGTTTTTGGTAAACTCGGGCAGGGAAGTCACGTGATTACCGTGACGTCATCGTTTTTCGAAAACCCGTCCACCCTAAAACCTGCGTTTTCAATGAATTCCTCCGGTTTGAAAAGCGTTTTCGTGGCGGATAAGTGTGGAGGGTTGGCCAAACCGTAGAAATAAAGCTGCCTTTTTAAATTCCTCTGGCATAGTGTGGCAACCTGCGTTTTCACGTGTTCCACTTGCCACGTGCCAGGTCATAGCTTTGCAATAATGCCCTCACTCCGTCACTACAATTTCCCTTTCTCTGTTTGGCTAATTAGAAATAATTCAAGAACTTCCAAGTCAAATTTGTTGTCTCAAAAATTCATTCTCCTGTTTATTGTCAAGGAATTTTTCAAGAGAAAAAAAATGAAATTTTCCGTTTTTAATTACTAAGATAAAGTGAACCAATCAAATGATCACACTGAAACAACCATTCGGTGCGTGCTCGCAAATGTTTCAAATTTTAATTGCAAATTATACATCAGGTGAAATATTTGTGGTGTTGCGTTCTTGGGCCGTACGTTTGCTATCTGCGTTCACAGTTTGAGCCAGAGAAACCAACCTCCTCACCCATTATTCAGTACAAAACACTATCAAAGTTAAAGTTGGAATTGTGGAGCAATTACAGAATATTGTCCCTACGTTTGGTGCTGTTATGAAACGTAAGGTACCTGTTACAAGAATTTGACTTCAAGCAACCTTGTTAGCACATGGCTCGTATCAACCAAACATGTTTCAGTGTCCTCGCAGTAAATAAATTTAAAGTCTTCCTCAAGGTAAGAACAACAGCTCGAAATAACCTATCTTTAGAGTTAGCCTGACTTCTTTAAGCTGTGTTAGGCGAGTGAGGTGAATTAAATTAGCTTTTTCTTTGGATTACCTGTTAGAATCATTGGAGTAGATTCCGTGTTCCCGTGCGTGTGTTCAGTAATAGATTATATTTGACGTCAAAGTGTGGTAAGAATTACAATGAAGAAAGGCATACAAGGCCATAGCCGAGCACTTGTGTCACTGATGTTCTCACCAGATTTTGACGTCTTCTGTGATCTGTTACTGAACAGACACACGGCAACATGGAATCTATTTGTTTTAATTAAAAAAAGAGGAATAAACTTTCAAACA
Organism: Platygyra sinensis; assembly: GCA_019787425.1. Classification (NCBI taxonomy): domain Eukaryota; kingdom Metazoa; phylum Cnidaria; class Anthozoa; order Scleractinia; family Merulinidae; genus Platygyra; species Platygyra sinensis. The sequence continues at coordinate 19,484 of JAHPZR010046911.1, read as the reverse complement.
CGTCATGTATCAGGGCTTTCCTTCAATAGACGTACGTATGCAAGAATAATTCGACATGTATGAAACGGTTTTTTCTGGAAAGCGTTTTCAGTTTGTCTTTTTCTCTTTAAAGGTTGGTGCTACAAGTACGTGAGGAGTTCAACTGATGAGTTGTAGAAATATGTCTTTCGGGCAGTCAACATCAATTAAAGACACTGGTGAGTTTGCAGTCCTTGATTTGATATTTTATTGACCATGTTATCTTGAAATCTTGAAATTCTAAAGGAGTCCTTACTTGAGCCGTCCACGGTCGCAATAAATTTGAAATGTTTTTGACTCGAGCAACGTGAAATTGCCTGGAATGTCTATCGCATCACTGGCACTCGCATCGTAGCCAAAAAAAAGCCCATGTAAGCTAACGGGGAATTCTGTAATCATTTCATGCATTTGAAAATGAGCTAGATAGACAAAAAAGATATTTGCAAGGACCACCATCATTAAAATTGGTTCAAATTAACACTGTTCTTTAAAAGGGAAAACAATCTGTTCGTGAGGTCGTCCTCGATTCTTTCCTTGGACATCTGCAAAATTTTATATATATCTTCAAGGTTTTTGGTGAAATGTTTTGAAATCTTCGCCAGGGAAGAAGACAACTTTTAGAACAGAGTTTACGTTCCCTTCAAGATGACTGTAGAATACTATTTTATTTTCACTTTTGTTTATTGCAAGGGGCTAGATTATGCCATAAACAAACTTGTCTTTACTATTTACAACATGCTGAGCGAAACAATTACAGTATTACAGTTGTAAACTGACGAGAGTAAAAATTTAATCACTTGGAAAGTTGTCTTCCAGTAGAGGTTAAGTCTCCTTTCAAAGCGTTACACTTTGTTGTGTAATTTCCTTGCCTTGGAACACTTTTTAGTTGGGATGTGGTTATTTGATTGACCTTGAATGACCATCTGATTTTTGAGAAGAAAGAGAAAATAGGCCTCTTGCACTAAGAAGTCACGTGACCAATGCCTCCCTTAAACAGTGAGTTGTAATGCTGCCGAGGCCAAAAATTGACAGAACACATAAAAATTATCTTACACCCTAAATTTGAGAGGAAACTCGTTTAAGGGAGATATTTTATGGTAATTTGATTTTTCAACAAATTAGTATGATTTATATTGGCCGCCATGTTGGAGGGCATGCTTTTGCCCTCTAACATGGCGGCCAAAACTACTTTTTGTTTATATCTTGTTAAATGTTTGATAGTTACGTTCAGATGTGCTATAAACGTTACCACATCATCTTTTCAACATTTTCCTTGAAGTTTAAGTGCAAAATTTGTGTCAGAAAACGGTAATTCATAATTTTAAAAATCAAGTTTTGGTCACGTGACAACCTACGGACTTTCTCATTTTAAGCAAATGGTGCGGGTTTGAAAAACCAAATCACTATTATTTTGTTTAAGAGATGACCCACCAATAGTGTTTCAAAGGCAAAATCATGTAACTTTAATTTTCATAAAAACGATGTCACATGACCTCTTAGTGCAAGTGGCCTATTTCAACCCTTGTTTTGGCGTTTGCTGACTTTTCACCGCGATGCTTGGCGCATTTAAGTGTACTACATATTACATTTTTTTTTGACAGAATTATTCTACGTCTAAACCAAACTGTGTGTTATCTGTTTCTCAGTTACTTCGATATCATAGATACTCGACATTATGAATGAGAGAATTTTTCAAAAGTTTACTATTTTATTTGGCTTGTACATGGCGAAACCATGAGAGAACATGGTGACACTTTTACATCTTTGGGTGTAATACCACTCTTTTTTTTATATAAGAATGTTGTTTTTCCGGCCCAGGCTGAATATTCTTATTTTTATTCCGATTTTGGGCTGAAAGTATTCTTGTATTATTCTTATTATTCTTAAATTATAGCTTATGACATTTGACATTTAATGCTTTTTTGCGGTTTAGTTTTTGTCTCTTGTGCTGAGTACTGTACATACATGTATATATTTCATGTACCGTTCATCGAACTGTCATTAGCGTTGAACATTTTGCTCTAGCTAGTGCAGGTTTTTTCCTTTTTGTTGGCTAGTTTCGCCGTCAGAGAAACTTGGGAATAATTTTATATGGTTAAGTTAAAAACATAAAATTGTATTGTATTTACAGATGATTCAACGCACAAAATTATATCTATCCTTTTCAAAATCTCAACCTCGGCTTTATTCTTAAAATATTCTTAAAATTTCGCACATTTCAGCCTCGATATTCTTATAAAATATATTCTCTTATGGAAAAAAAAGAGTGTATTCAAGGAGAAACTGGCTTTGAATACCTTCACCATTTCTGGGTGGCAAAAGCACTAACGAACTCTTGCGTTCTTTGGGCTCCCATGGCCTGAAGAGGTAATCCTGCTATGACCTTACAATATTCAGCACTAATTTCTCAGTTGTAGCTCCACTAGAAGCTGAATCGCTTATGATAATACAGCTGTTTCGAGAAAGGTTGTCTTACAAACGAGGAAAAGCTTACGCGACAATGTCACAAGTTGTTATGGGTGAGGTGGAAAGAAACAGCACAAACACGCGTATTCGTTTATTCGTTCTTTCTCGTTCCTTGTTGCTGAATCACCTTAAATCTCAATCAACCAAAACGAAACTCTTACTACCCATGATGCCACGTGCGCTTTTACACTTTTGTGTGACAACCTTTGTCGAAACAGCTGTATTCCCCAAGCACTCACTTCAAACATGCATTTGTCATGCATTGCGTTGACTCACTGTCTGTTGGCTTTTCAACCTTTAGAATTCTTTCTCCAGATTCTTGAAGCCTGTTGTGGAATCCTGTGGATTTCTGTCCAGACAAGAGATGCCTGCTGACGGCAGTGAAGTAATTTTTGGAAAAATGCTTCTTCGCCTTTTACACCTAGTGCTTCGTTAGGTAAAAAAACGGTAGTATGTATAGAAACGCTACTTTTAGGTGGTGCTCGAGGAAACTGTTCAGACGTTAAGAGTGATGAAAATCTAGTTTCTCCTGTCAAAATGGATTCGATGTACAGCGGACAAGTGATGGGAAAATGTTTCGCTTGAGAATGTCGTGTTGATAAACCATTAAATTCTCACAGCTATTGTCAAAGAAATATACAGTGATCAGAAACAAAAATTATGTTGAGCTTGTTACTGAGAGGTAAACTAACGCGGACCCAAGTTAAGAGCGAAGGCCAAGGTGGATTTTCTTGTCGACACTTTAACTGGATAAAATTCAGGCTTTTAAGAGGATGTCGTTTCTCAGTACTTTTATGATGCAGTTAACTTTCGCCGTTTTTCGCAGCTAGGTTTCAGTGAAATTAAACGCTGAATTGCCTACGTTGAGAACGAATAACGCACAGTGAAAAGAGTAGCAACAGAGTAACTGTGAAATTCTGGTTTCAAGCTAATTGCATTCCAGTTTTTGGGTAGCTTGTTTAAAAACATGGGTCCTCGTTTAGTGTATTTTATGTAAAGAGAATTTTCTTCACGTCTTAGAGGGTAAAATCGCGGTTATTTAAGACAGTGTTTTCTTTCGACAAGGTAATTTTGTTTCTTGGACAGTGAAAAAGCAACAGAATTCAAAACATTTAGAAGAATTCGACGCAACAATCAAGGAGAACATTTTATCAAACTGTCAGTGTATTCTCTGGTTCTTGGTAGATAGTTTCTTTGATAAACAGCAAATCTTATGATCGAGTCTGTGGTCTGGGCAAGATTGTTCTCATTTATCTCTGTAATTATTGTAATTTTGTTTTCCGAACTTAGTTTCAAGTCAGCGCATTCTCTTAATGACGTATTTGATAAATCAATATTATCGGTGCGTGAATTGATCATTGATACTTGTAATTATCTTTTATTTGTATACCATTTTCCACTCATTAAAGTTGAAATAAAGAAACTTGTGTTAACAATAATCCTGTCTTGTAACATACATAAAAATATTTCTGCTTTTTAAAAGGGGCCTGGAAACTAGTCAGAATGTAGGCTATCTCTTTTACTATTTTTTGACTATGCAGGGTTGCCAACAAGAAAAAAAATTCTGCGATTTTGAACAGAGTCTAGCCAGAAATCTAACATGTACTTGGAATTTTGATGGGACAAATCCGTTGCACAAGGCAAGATTTTTCCCGCCAAAAGACTTAGTATATTTTTGATTCAAAACCAGACACCATTCAAAAGAACAGACTGTTTTTTCTAAGGACAATTTTCCCCCAAAAGACTTGGTTTATTCGACCGTTTTTCATGGCTCCGTGTAAAGCACAAATGTATATCTTTCCGCCAAAAGACTTACAAAATATCCCCTTTTAATAGCGCTGCTACAATGTTTTGCCACGCGAATAAACATACAAGAATTATCAGCATTCTTTATTAAGTATAACTGCGAAGTTGGTATGAAAAGCGCGCAATGACAAGTGGAGGTATCTTCATTTGATAAAGGGTAATTTTAAACTTCCATCACTCCTGCAGGAAGAAAAAGAAAATTACCATTAGATATAGAAAATGACAAAGACAGTGACCATCCTTTCTCAAGCTTCTTAAAATCGACAAATTCCAGGCAGAGTTCAAGTTAACAAGCGCAGTTTTTTTCAAAACCTTTAACCCTTAACTCCGTAAGAGTGTACCCTGCGAGCAGAGTCTTCTTCGATATTCCTAGACAAATCGAAAAAAGCGTCATAACTTTACGAATATATATTTGACAGATTTCTATGGAATTCTGCCACGAAAATTGTCTCGTGAAAATCTACTCATTGAAGTCAAAATTGTGACCCCCTGCTATCAAAGACTTAGTTGACCACCCCCACAAGTTTTTAGTTCTTTTTTTGAGATCCATCAAATGAAATTCAAGACTTGTTTCACATGAAGCTATGCACTAAGAGCTGCTATTAAGATTTAGTAAATTCTCAGCTCCGACTATTGCATTTCTAGCTTTTTGACTGGCTAAAAAACTCCGACTATGAGCCAATAGTCGGAGTTTTACGTCATATGGAAAATAGTGCGCCAAGTTTAAAATTTTTCGCTTTGTAAAATTGTGGAAATAAAAATCGGCGGCAAAACCCGGTTTGAGAATTTACTAAAACAATTATTCCATTCGCCCTTGTTGGATATGAAGTGATTATAACCAACTCGCGTTACGCGCTAGTTGGTTATTTTATCACTTCATATCCAACGCGGGCTCATGGAATAATTGTTATATAGTAGTTTAAGGGTATACCTAATATACTAGACGGCTGATGCATAAGTCGTTCATTTTTGCATTTTAAAGCAATCTCTCTCAAAATAACTACCCTCTTTCATAGCTGCTGATGTCAGTTCTTAAATAAGCTGATCAGTGGCTATCAAATGGTATATTGTGCTCAGGCAGTGTCTTTACTTGCCGATTTAGGAAAAAACTGTTGTTTTCGTTAGGGTTAAAGAGTTAAGGTAGAAAGCTAAGCTGTTAAAATTATGAGTCTAAACGTTTTCGATCTGTTTGATCATCAGATGATGATGACGATCAAACAGATCGAAATCGTTTAGACTCGTAATTTTAACAGCTTTTTACCTTCAAGTTTATATGTTACTTTTATCGATGAAATGTAAGTAAACACAATTTAATTTTCAACCGACCAAAAAAAATTGTTCGTATACCAACTTTATAGATACTTCTAGATGGCGGTCAGCTTGAAGACCTACTAAGACGTGTACTTCTGTTTCAAAAGTTAAGTTTTAAAAACTGAGGAACTAATACAGCCGATATTTGGCTTAGTTAAATATTCCAGTTAAGAGCGACTGGTTTCATTAAAGCTCGATTATCTGAAATAATCAATTTAAAACAAGAAATTACTAAAAGACCAGTACGTGTATTATTTCCACAAACTCCAACAGTACTGTGTTTGTAACTGAGTGCGCGTTCGTTTGGGATATTCCGGAATAAGAATATATTCTGGAATATATTCCGGCTATTCTGCTCCTGGGAGCAGAATAGCCGGAATGGAAATCCAGGTATTCCGGAATGAGAAGAGCTCCCAAACAAACGCTTACTTCCATTATTCCAATTATTCTTATTCCGGATTGATCCCAAACGAACGCGCCCTGAGAAAGCTAATGAAGTCGTTCTTTTCTTCACCGACCCGATTCATTTATATTTCACGGCTACGGCTAAATTTCTAGAGATAGTTACTTTTTTCTTACTTTATAAAGAAATTAAAGGAAATTGTACAGATCTCAAAGTTGACCACATCATATCATACTGCTGCTTAGTGTACTATATTTCATTTAAGGACGTTCGCGCCCATTGCTACTGCGCATCTCTAGTGCGCACGCTATTCATTGGTCACGAGCGTGCCACGTCATTTTCAAGCGCGCGCACCGAGTCGAAAACTCAACAAAATATAGAGCTGATGACCTTTGCGTTAACTTTGTGTGCGAATATTTTTGTTGGATGCTCGGTGACCCCCAATTTTTTTTCGGCAGATCTCTTCCTTTTCTGATTCTTTCCATTACACTAAAATACAAAAAAAATCTGTATGTGGGAAGTTTTAATTATTTCTCATATACTATTCAAATAGGGCCGAATTGGTACGTGGATACAGGTGTGCGTAACTTAGAAGTTGTAATTTTTAAGGCTAATTCTAGCTGATTTAATGACATATGTAGCAAAGATCTATCAAATAGGCCCATGTATGCTGTTTTAAGCACATATAACTTAGATATGATTCTTCAACTTAAATGTGTGCCGATAGTAATGAATCCGGCCAGAATCGCCTCGAATGACTGGAAATCCTAGAAATGCTATGGTCTGGGCTGCGCCTTATCTTCAAAACGAGTTCGGTGACCCCCGATTTTTTTTACGTTTTTAATCTAATCTTATCATTTTCTACCTGCAGTCAAAGTTTTAAAAAAATCTGTGCGTGGGAAGTTTTTGGTCGCGAACGTCCTTAAAAGGGCACAGAAACTACTTTCTGTTTAACCTCTATTCCAGTCCTCTCGCCGCGGTTTTTTAATTTCTTCGCGCGCTGTTTTTTCGCGCTGAGCCAACGCGCTGAGCCCCAATTAACTGAACAACTGGAAGAAGCTACCGGTATTTTTGGAAGAAAGTTCGTATTTATTTCAACAAGTGTTATCTTGGCAAAAAAGTAAGAACAATTAGAAGAGCAAAAATACCTAAAGCATCTAAAGCTACTATCCTGAACGAATTTGATAAAGAGAGAAATCATTTTCCTCTCTTTAAACGAGTCTGAAATTTATACTGACTACAATTCTTCTACGCGAACCGGCACAAAAGGATCGTGTTTCCGTATCATGGCGGTGAACCGCCTGTAGATTATTAACTCGGACTAACTTACGTATCCAAATTAGCCGAAATGACCGTTCTTATTTCACTGAGTAGAAAAGAATGCCTTCAGTGGTTGTAAAAATGACAACTAACATGTTTTTTATACCTTGTAACTCTCTCCGGCTACATGTTCCTTGTACTCGCAAAAAACCTTCTACCTACACAAAACATATTTCGCTTTGAAATTTTCTTTGGTTTTACTCCGCGAAAGAAGCATTGGGTACGTCCGTGCACTATCATAAACTGCTTGAAGGATCATGATAGGTTTGAGGAGAGAAGGGCAATTTTTCTGAGCAAAACCTATTTTTCGATTTCAGGTCGTAACTAACCTTTCTTTCTTCTTTGGAAGACTCATTCGATTTAGATGTATTAAATCGGATGTAAAATTAAAATTATGAATTTTCCTGGCTCATTTGGTAGTTTTTTGCTCGGATTATGTTTTGAAGCAACGTCTTTGGTAAGACTGGCCTCAACTGAAATCATTGTCTGCTGTACACAGCTGGCAAAAACTCCATCCATCCGGCTATGTGTGTATTATTGTTTTCAAAGAAAGTATGCTTTGCAATGATGCACTGGAAAAGGTGATTTCCTTCAGAGATATTTTAGTCGATTTGTTTTTAAAGAACAATGTTTTAGAGGTATTGCTGAGTCAAAAGACCACAAATGTTACGTTGCACTACCGCGGCAACATCATTTTAAATTTACCCCAGTCCACTCACTAGGAAAAAACATACTATTCGTTTGATTCGTGCTTTGACAGATGTCAAAACGCCTCCATGCAAAAACGTGAAACAATATCACGTAGTTCAACTATTCAATCTGATCTTATACTGTTTCAAGATCTCCTTTCTAAAGAACGTCTTAGCTTCAGAAAAATACAGTGAGAAATTAAGAGGCTTAGAAGTAAACTGGGTGAAGCCACAAAAACTGTACATGTTATTACTACCCTTTGAACAAAACGAGATAAAAATACTGCCACGGGGGGTTTTGAACCCGTGAAGATCATTCAGAAAAATCTAAATTATTTCCTGTTGTTTAGAGATGGCCTACATCTTTACCAAATAAAACAGGTACTGAGTTATGGTTATTTGGGAAAGCGATATAAGCTGAGCCCTTCTTTGAAAATAACAATGAATGATGGAACAACTTAACCTTGTAAAAAAAATATAAAAAGACAGCAAACTCACCATATCATTTGCTCTTATGAGAGTGAAGAATCGTCAAATCCTTCATCATGGAACATACTGCAGATGACAGGATAAAAGAAATTCAGCAGCAGCAAGAAGTCAAAACTTAAGTCAAAAAATAAACCCCATACTGTTTCTTTGCTGTATCACTATTTGACCGTATCTTATTGTTCCTCAGTTTCCGCGAATGGAGCACCTCATCCACCCATGAGAAGCCCCTGCTTCGCTCCCCACCCTTCTGAGACAAAAATAGCTGAGATTGAGGCTATAACGTCCGAAGTTGACAGTATTTCCCTTCAAAAGTTTTATAATTTTAGTTAACTATAAAATAAATGCAGATTATGCTGCAAGTTAAGTAAAAGTGTTGAAGCTTGGCAACACCTTTTAGGCAGAATTCGATATAGTACACCGTAGATAATTTTGCCCCAAAGTATTATGCACAAGAGGAGATATAACCATTCTTTAATATGGTGGTATTTGCGCTAGATTCTACTACTGACCTGTGAAATATCCCAGCTGACGACAAACAGGACTTGACTGCCAACAAGCTTAATTCTGTATTTACGCGTGTTCAGATTAAGCTGGAATTTTTACTGTTTCTTCGGCCCCAAATGGTCAGTAAATAGTTGTAAAGCACATCTGCCTTTTCGTACTGACCTTTACTAACTTATTATTCAAGTTTTCGTCGATTCCTGCTTGTAATATTATAAACGAAGCAAGAACTACGGAAGGTTTGTTCGCACACAACTTGCGATGAATAAATTATCTGCGTCAGCATGCGCTGTTGAAAGAATTTGCAATTTAAATATGAAAATACAGCAGATCAATTTCCCGCCAAATAAAAATCACATTTTGAATATCTGGACTTGCATTTTTAAATTACTTTAGGAAATACTAGTAAAATAGCTGAAAGACTTCAAATGCCTTTTGGAAAAAGTTTTGTGGTAAAAAAATGCTAAGCTAAAAGGGCGGGTTGTGCTCCTTGTGAATAAGAGGAAAAGAAATAAAAGTATTTATGGGAACATAATTTTTGTATTTTATTTATTTTGTTCTTTTACAGGTACATGTATAGTACAAGAACATACAGATCGATATGCATATAAAAATCATATCAATTACTTTAGTTACAGACTACAAAGAAAACTATACTGAACTACACTACTAGGGAACATAAAAGTGAACGATTTCGTCCAAAATAAGTGACCCTAACAATCATGGCGATTTTAGAATGAACGGTGGTGATTTTGTGTGCGGGGAAGAGGGTTCACTCTCCGCGCCTGAAAACTGTCTTCGGAAGTGTTCAACAAGTCCAACGGATCCCAGCAACTCACCCCCACCCCTCCCCTTCCGGCTCCCTTCCTGTTCTTCATAATATCATTTCGCAATGAACGTCGGGAAGAAGAACAAAGTACCTTTTAATCTGGGTCTCGGTCTCGAGGGAATGTTCTCCAGAATTGCGCTTACAATTCACGGATTTTGATCGCAATGGTTAAGCCAGGTAAGTTCTGCGTTTCCATTTTCATTCCCTTCCCTTTCCTCTGAGCTGAACCAAGAGGGATCATGGAGATTATTTTCCCCCATTGCATCGAATTTAACTGCGTAGCTTTGTTTTGAAGGCAAACAGCAACCGTTGTCCTCACAATGGTTATGGAAATTAGTTATCTATGTTTTCGTGCTTAAAAATTTCGTTTGATCCATTTCTACATTGATAGTTTTAGTTGTAGGAAAGCTCGAAGATCAGATTCGAAATGAGAGATTTTGTCGGGTCAGCGAGCAAATGATCTGACTGACTAAACAAGCCGTACGGATTTTCGATTTTCAGCAACCTTGAAACCTTCAGCTTAAAATGACAATAATACTACAACAAGAGGCAATATTGCTATCGAAGATGGTATGATCTCTTTTACAGTTCTGATTACACTAACAATTCCGGATAGAACGACGGACAACTGGATCAATTAACCAAAGCATAATATTAATCTTGTTTAGTATTTCTGAATGTTTGACGGCAGCATTCGAGGCGGAATATTTTTGTTTAAGTGTACAGAACATAACATAAAGTCAAGGTTTGTATCAGGAACGAAAACAATCCAAATCATGCATAATGAATGAAACTAGATGGTAAATGTACTCTTACTAACTGATCTGGATTTTAACACCAGTCCACTGTAAAAATTAAGCTTACAATAGGGCTATTTATACGAGAAAAATAAGCCGCGGATTACACAAGCCACAGCCATAAGACGTGAAGTAGACCATTGATAAGAGCACAGCTCTTTGCATACATGGTTCACAGCTAAAAGCTCATTATTGTGTTGATTGTCATTGCGAGATTGCACTAGCTCCCACGTGAGTGCTTATTTTTCCTCATATAAATGGCCTCATAGGTCGGCACACACAAAAGAACTTCAGTAGTCCCTGCAACAAGTCGCGGGACAAGTCCCATCTTTGTGAACTGGCCATTTTCGCTTCAAACTTTAGTCGCAAGGACCAACTTTGGGACAAGTCCCTGCGACTTGTTACTCAAACCAGAGGCGGGTCCAGGAATTTCTGAAAGGGGGGGTTGTACACTATCAATGAATGTCACCTGTTCATGTCACTTGTTATACCTGAACCTGATATGACCTTTGCGAAATGTACATTATCTATTCATAACGTGACAAGCAGTCGAATGATAAAAGTGAAATAACTTCGTAAAAACAATTTTATTCTATTATTATTTTACGAAGAATCAGGCATAATGACAAAAAAAAAATTCTCAAAGGGGGGGTTGCAACCCCCAAAACCCCTCCCCTGGATCCGCCTCTGAGAACACTTTGTGTGAGCTGTTTGTGGGACAAGTCCCTGCGACCAGTCCCTTCGTGTACTCTTCAGGGGACTAGTCGTAGGGTCTAATCCCCTCGTGTGTGCCGACCTTATTATGCAAGTGTATTCACAAACAAGACAGGCATGTACATTATTACGGATTTATCTGGTTAGTCACTGTCATGACAGATTGATTTGTCTGCTTTGGCAGTTTAGTAATGACTCTTGTAGGATATCTCAATTTAGTGCCCACAAGATTTGGTTGCATCAGCAATGAGATGATTCAATTTAAACACCGCGGTTGGACTGTATTTGCGTGTCGTATTTAGGTCTAAGAGATTGCTTCTGAAGAGGCTTTTAACTACCACTCTGCAGCTGGATTATGGCTGCTCTTAAGCCATATTTTTTTGAGCCAAAGTGTCCAAAATCCGAAATGATAGCATTGAAGATAGCGGAGTGGAAAATCACGTGGAAGAAAATAGATTTTGCTGATCTTGTGAAGGATGCTATGTCAGTCACAGGTTTTTTTCTTGCTGCCAATTTGTGAATGAAAAACATTAGACCAGCATACAATAGGGCCATTAATTAATGGCCCTATGTAAAACTGTTTAATTTGATTTTTTTTGCATCTTTAATTATTGGGAGACTAAGGTAAGACTGTTCTATTCTGAGAGCAACCAGGGATCGAAAAATGTTTGAATTCCACCTTGCCCGTTGGACGAGGAACACTCAAATTTTGCTTGCCCGGGGCACTTGCCTGCTTGCCAAAGTTTTCAAATACATTAATACTGTAATTCATGAACCCAAGAATTGAAGTCAAGCTACAGGCGTGTTTTAATGTAATAAACCCATCTTGACTGTAGTCCTCTTAGTGCTGATCACCTTCATGTTTACTTACTTCCTATTTCCTGTATTACACCCTGGGTATCTTCATTATTATACAACCTGGAGTCAATTTGTTCAATTCATCCCCGGGGAATTGGTCAAAGATCATGTTCGACTCCTTGAATATTCACCTGGAACTTGTCTAGCTCCACGAAATCATTGTGAAGAGAAGCGTGAGAAATTTATAACACACAGTATTAACAGCAGACCGCCTTCCTACTTCAGTTTTGACACATGCAGGCAGTGTCGAATTTTGAAAAGTCAGCGAGAGCATATTTGTTCATTTGGGTGAATGAAAAATAGTTTCAGTCGAGGGAAAAGGCCTTTGTTTCAAAGATACAAGTCATCTTCCAGGAACTCTGAAAGTATTTTGATGACTTACTTATCCATTTCTTTTTAATAATAATAATAACACTTTTCATTTCGTGTGGTGGTGCCCAACTTGCATGTTTCACTGAAAACAGAGATTTACCTGGATTTGGGATACAATTTGTACAATTTTATTTAATATATCGTTGCTGCGTTAAGTTTTGTACAGAGAAGCTGAAGAATGCTTGCAGTAAATTGCTAAAATTAAGAAATAAACACATCATGTTCCTTCCCAATGCGGCCAATGTTATCCTGGAGAGAAATTTGATCAGGGCAGATTTTAATCATGTGCTAGGCAACCACGTGCGTCTCGCAATCAACAAAACAATGCTAAAAATTGTAATTTTCATCAAGCTTCATCTAAACACTTGATTACCCTAGAGCCTAAAGCTTACCTTTTCTTCTCAAGATTGTTATTAAAAACGTAGTCAGCGAACGGCTTGCCTGCATGGGTACTTTCCCGTCATGCAAGGAAGCAGAGAAAGTTACTTGCCCAAAGGGAAAATCTACTTGTCCCGGACAACTGGACGGATTTTTTTTTGAGCCCTGGCAACATCATGTTGACGCCAATATTTTGACACTTGTGAGAACCAAATATCTCACAAGTAGATCTTTCAGTGTGCTTTGTTTTCAAACTTACAAATCACAGCTTGGAAAGGAATTTCCTGAACTCTGAGATAAAAATGGTGAATGCATACATGTGTCCTTAAAATGTTAACTACTCAACACATGGATTAATTTATCTTTGACAGAAGTGGTAGACACAAGGCAAAACATTTAATAATTTATGTAGGGCATATTTGTTAACAGTTACTGCAGATATAGCTATCAGGGTGGAATAATTTCCCTGCTGTTAGCTCACAGGCTAGGAATAATGTAGGCATGTTTACATAGCCTGATACAAAAATAAGAGGAGCTAGGACAAATTTGATAGTTTATGAATCCCACATCACCAACATAGGGTCAGTTTTATTGACTAATTGTATTTAGTACTTTCAAATTTTTAGTACTTTCAAATTTTTTAAAACAGGACATGTCTTTTCAAAACTTCAGAAATTAAAGATTATGTAAATTTTTATCTTAGCAATAGCACTGTGGAATACAACTCTACTGCATAGCTTAGAAGACCTCTGCAATGTATGACCCAAGTTTTAAACTTTTTCTAAATGATTGACAATTAGAAAGCAGCTGTAAGAAAATATGTGCACTGATTGCACAGGGAGCAGAGGAGTCCTATTTGACCGTATTTTTAGTTCAATTCACTGTACAATTGTAGCGTGAATCGATCTGTTAATTCAAATCGCTGTGCCTGATCGAACCACAGACATGTGATCGTGTTATGCATCGATTGAAATCCTATCCTATCCTCACGTCGAATTCCGCATACAGCAGTCACTGTGGGCTAATCAATACTGGTGACTAACAGTAAGAATAGAGACAAGGGATGAAACTAATTTCGGTGTAATTTTGAATCACTCATAAATCTTTAATATGTGAATGAAAATGTCTCATGTCCAGCAAGTGGTCTGGAAATATTATCCGCTCCACATTATAGGAAAGAAATAAATCAGAAAGCTCGTGAAATCTGACTTTTCGGCAATGATTTTTTGAGCGTTGTAAGTTGGCTTTCGTACAATGTGGACTGGAGGATACCGGTGATGGAAATACGTCATCAGCTATTTGATCTGTACCGCGTGCTGAGAGCGATGCCACGTGAAATCAACTGTTACTAATTAATTCAAAACTCAAAACAGCTGATCGTTGTGTTATCATTCAGTATTATGTTGAGTTAAACCGTTTGCAGCAGCTATATCCTCGATAATCGTAAAACAAACCGAAAAACTCACCAATTTCTGTAGAGCTGTAGAGATTTGTTTTCCACTTTCAATTTTTTACAGCTACTACCATCTTCTTCTTGATGCCGTTTTTCTCGAAGCGAGTTATCCATAGTTCGTGTTTGCGAAAGAAGAGTTAAAAGAGACTGATACAGGATGATAACACAACGATCAGCTGTTTTGAGTTCTGAAATTAGTAACAGTTGATTTCACATGCCATCGCTCTCAGCACGCGGTACAGATCAAATAGCTGATGACGTATTTCCATCACGGTATCCTCCGAGTCCACATTGTACGAAAGCCACTTACAACGCTTCAAAAATCATTGCCGAAAAGTCAGATTTCACGAGCTTTCTGATTTATTTCTTTCCCTATAATGTGGAGCGGATAATATTTCCAGACCACTTGCTGGACATGAGACATTTTCATTCACATATTAAAGATTTATGAGTGATTCAAAATTACACCGAAATTAGTTTCATCCCTTGTCTCTATTCTTACTGTTAGTCACCAGTATTGATTAGCCCACAGTGACTGCTGTATGCGGAATTCGACGTGAGGATAGGATAGGATTTCAATCGATGCATAACACGATCACATGTCTGTGGTTCGATCAGGCACAGCGATTTGAATTAACAGATCGATTCACGCTACAATTGTACAGTGAATTGAACTAAAAATACGGTCAAATAGGACTCCTCTGCTCCCTGTGCAATCAGTGCACATATTTTCTTACAGCTGCTTTCTAATTGTCAATCATTTAGAAAAAGTTTAAAACTTGGGTCATACATTGCAGAGGTCTTCTAAGCTATGCAGTAGAGTTGTATTCCACAGTGCTATTGCTAAGATAAAAATTTACATAATCTTTAATTTCTGAAGTTTTGAAAAGACATGTCCTGTTTTAAAAAATTTGAAAGTACTAAAAATTTGAAAGTACTAAATACAATTAGTCAATAAAACTGACCCTATGTTGGTGATGTGGGATTCATAAACTATCAAATTTGTCCTAGCTCCTCTTATTTTTGTATCAGGCTATGTAAACATGCCTACATTATTCCTAGCCTGTGAGCTAACAGCAGGGAAATTATTCCACCCTGATAGCTATATCTGCAGTAACTGTTAACAAATATGCCCTACATAAATTATTAAATGTTTTGCCTTGTGTCTACCACTTCTGTCAAAGATAAATTAATCCATGTGTTGAGTAGTTAACATTTTAAGGACACATGTATGCATTCACCATTTTTATCTCAGAGTTCAGGAAATTCCTTTCCAAGCTGTGATTTGTAAGTTTGAAAACAAAGCACACTGAAAGATCTACTTGTGAGATATTTGGTTCTCACAAGTGTCAAAATATTGGCGTCAACATGATGTTGCCAGGGCTCAAAAAAAAATCCGTCCAGTTGTCCGGGACAAGTAGATTTTCCCTTTGGGCAAGTAACTTTCTCTGCTTCCTTGCATGACGGGAAAGTACCCATGCAGGCAAGCCGTTCGCTGACTACGTTTTTAATAACAATCTTGAGAAGAAAAGGTAAGCTTTAGGCTCTAGGGTAATCAAGTGTTTAGATGAAGCTTGATGAAAATTACAATTTTTAGCATTGTTTTGTTGATTGCGAGACGCACGTGGTTGCCTAGCACATGATTAAAATCTGCCCTGATCAAATTTCTCTCCAGGATAACATTGGCCGCATTGGGAAGGAACATGATGTGTTTATTTCTTAATTTTAGCAATTTACTGCAAGCATTCTTCAGCTTCTCTGTACAAAACTTAACGCAGCAACGATATATTAAATAAAATTGTACAAATTGTATCCCAAATCCAGGTAAATCTCTGTTTTCAGTGAAACATGCAAGTTGGGCACCACCACACGAAATGAAAAGTGTTATTATTATTATTAAAAAGAAATGGATAAGTAAGTCATCAAAATACTTTCAGAGTTCCTGGAAGATGACTTGTATCTTTGAAACAAAGGCCTTTTCCCTCGACTGAAACTATTTTTCATTCACCCAAATGAACAAATATGCTCTCGCTGACTTTTCAAAATTCGACACTGCCTGCATGTGTCAAAACTGAAGTAGGAAGGCGGTCTGCTGTTAATACTGTGTGTTATAAATTTCTCA
Organism: Platygyra sinensis; assembly: GCA_019787425.1. Classification (NCBI taxonomy): domain Eukaryota; kingdom Metazoa; phylum Cnidaria; class Anthozoa; order Scleractinia; family Merulinidae; genus Platygyra; species Platygyra sinensis. Next base: position 2,958 of record JAHPZR010046911.1, on the reverse strand, counting down.
CGCTTCTCTTCACAATGATTTCGTGGAGCTAGACAAGTTCCAGGTGAATATTCAAGGAGTCGAACATGATCTTTGACCAATTCCCCGGGGATGAATTGAACAAATTGACTCCAGGTTGTATAATAATGAAGATACCCAGGGTGTAATACAGGAAATAGGAAGTAAGTAAACATGAAGGTGATCAGCACTAAGAGGACTACAGTCAAGATGGGTTTATTACATTAAAACACGCCTGTAGCTTGACTTCAATTCTTGGGTTCATGAATTACAGTATTAATGTATTTGAAAACTTTGGCAAGCAGGCAAGTGCCCCGGGCAAGCAAAATTTGAGTGTTCCTCGTCCAACGGGCAAGGTGGAATTCAAACATTTTTCGATCCCTGGTTGCTCTCAGAATAGAACAGTCTTACCTTAGTCTCCCAATAATTAAAGATGCAAAAAAAATCAAATTAAACAGTTTTACATAGGGCCATTAATTAATGGCCCTATTGTATGCTGGTCTAATGTTTTTCATTCACAAATTGGCAGCAAGAAAAAAACCTGTGACTGACATAGCATCCTTCACAAGATCAGCAAAATCTATTTTCTTCCACGTGATTTTCCACTCCGCTATCTTCAATGCTATCATTTCGGATTTTGGACACTTTGGCTCAAAAAAATATGGCTTAAGAGCAGCCATAATCCAGCTGCAGAGTGGTAGTTAAAAGCCTCTTCAGAAGCAATCTCTTAGACCTAAATACGACACGCAAATACAGTCCAACCGCGGTGTTTAAATTGAATCATCTCATTGCTGATGCAACCAAATCTTGTGGGCACTAAATTGAGATATCCTACAAGAGTCATTACTAAACTGCCAAAGCAGACAAATCAATCTGTCATGACAGTGACTAACCAGATAAATCCGTAATAATGTACATGCCTGTCTTGTTTGTGAATACACTTGCATAATAAGGTCGGCACACACGAGGGGATTAGACCCTACGACTAGTCCCCTGAAGAGTACACGAAGGGACTGGTCGCAGGGACTTGTCCCACAAACAGCTCACACAAAGTGTTCTCAGAGGCGGATCCAGGGGAGGGGTTTTGGGGGTTGCAACCCCCCCTTTGAGAATTTTTTTTTTGTCATTATGCCTGATTCTTCGTAAAATAATAATAGAATAAAATTGTTTTTACGAAGTTATTTCACTTTTATCATTCGACTGCTTGTCACGTTATGAATAGATAATGTACATTTCGCAAAGGTCATATCAGGTTCAGGTATAACAAGTGACATGAACAGGTGACATTCATTGATAGTGTACAACCCCCCCTTTCAGAAATTCCTGGACCCGCCTCTGGTTTGAGTAACAAGTCGCAGGGACTTGTCCCAAAGTTGGTCCTTGCGACTAAAGTTTGAAGCGAAAATGGCCAGTTCACAAAGATGGGACTTGTCCCGCGACTTGTTGCAGGGACTACTGAAGTTCTTTTGTGTGTGCCGACCTATGAGGCCATTTATATGAGGAAAAATAAGCACTCACGTGGGAGCTAGTGCAATCTCGCAATGACAATCAACACAATAATGAGCTTTTAGCTGTGAACCATGTATGCAAAGAGCTGTGCTCTTATCAATGGTCTACTTCACGTCTTATGGCTGTGGCTTGTGTAATCCGCGGCTTATTTTTCTCGTATAAATAGCCCTATTGTAAGCTTAATTTTTACAGTGGACTGGTGTTAAAATCCAGATCAGTTAGTAAGAGTACATTTACCATCTAGTTTCATTCATTATGCATGATTTGGATTGTTTTCGTTCCTGATACAAACCTTGACTTTATGTTATGTTCTGTACACTTAAACAAAAATATTCCGCCTCGAATGCTGCCGTCAAACATTCAGAAATACTAAACAAGATTAATATTATGCTTTGGTTAATTGATCCAGTTGTCCGTCGTTCTATCCGGAATTGTTAGTGTAATCAGAACTGTAAAAGAGATCATACCATCTTCGATAGCAATATTGCCTCTTGTTGTAGTATTATTGTCATTTTAAGCTGAAGGTTTCAAGGTTGCTGAAAATCGAAAATCCGTACGGCTTGTTTAGTCAGTCAGATCATTTGCTCGCTGACCCGACAAAATCTCTCATTTCGAATCTGATCTTCGAGCTTTCCTACAACTAAAACTATCAATGTAGAAATGGATCAAACGAAATTTTTAAGCACGAAAACATAGATAACTAATTTCCATAACCATTGTGAGGACAACGGTTGCTGTTTGCCTTCAAAACAAAGCTACGCAGTTAAATTCGATGCAATGGGGGAAAATAATCTCCATGATCCCTCTTGGTTCAGCTCAGAGGAAAGGGAAGGGAATGAAAATGGAAACGCAGAACTTACCTGGCTTAACCATTGCGATCAAAATCCGTGAATTGTAAGCGCAATTCTGGAGAACATTCCCTCGAGACCGAGACCCAGATTAAAAGGTACTTTGTTCTTCTTCCCGACGTTCATTGCGAAATGATATTATGAAGAACAGGAAGGGAGCCGGAAGGGGAGGGGTGGGGGTGAGTTGCTGGGATCCGTTGGACTTGTTGAACACTTCCGAAGACAGTTTTCAGGCGCGGAGAGTGAACCCTCTTCCCCGCACACAAAATCACCACCGTTCATTCTAAAATCGCCATGATTGTTAGGGTCACTTATTTTGGACGAAATCGTTCACTTTTATGTTCCCTAGTAGTGTAGTTCAGTATAGTTTTCTTTGTAGTCTGTAACTAAAGTAATTGATATGATTTTTATATGCATATCGATCTGTATGTTCTTGTACTATACATGTACCTGTAAAAGAACAAAATAAATAAAATACAAAAATTATGTTCCCATAAATACTTTTATTTCTTTTCCTCTTATTCACAAGGAGCACAACCCGCCCTTTTAGCTTAGCATTTTTTTACCACAAAACTTTTTCCAAAAGGCATTTGAAGTCTTTCAG
>JAHPZR010046908.1:0-12500 GCA_019787425.1 Platygyra sinensis | reverse complement strand
ATTCTAGTGTAGCCTCAAAAATAAATTAACTACCAGCACGGGTAAATTCCCTGGGAAGTGCAAATGGATTCATCTTAGTCAAAGGGGATGTAATGCTTTCGTTATCGATAAAAATTAATCGCTGAAAATAAGCGATAACTCACCCTTGCTGAGTATAGAGCCTCCAGTAGCTAAGTGGTTAGCGTATCCGACTAGATCACGGTAGTCGGATTATTCCGAGTTTCTGTTTCTCCATGTATTGACATTGGAAAACAAGCGACACTGAAAATAAGTCGCTAAAAAAAGCACTAAACAAAGGATTCATTGAAAATTTTATTTCCAAGCCGCTATAATTCTTCTGGATAATGTCGTTAACTATTATTTCCACTTAGTTGCATTTTATAATGTCCCTTGAACTAGATTCCAAGTATTAGGCGAGTGGGGTATTTTATGGGAAGTTGAGGCCACAAGGAACATGTTTTAATACGCCGTTAAACAAATTATAGTGCTCCCTTTAACTTACTTGTAAATCTGAAAGAAAATGGTTATTATAATGATTCCTCATTAATAATTATTTTTGATAAATCTCCGGGAGGGAAACATTTCAGTGGAATGAGCTGCGCTCGTCTCCCGTGGGATCGAGCCTGACCGTGGGACATTGTACTGTGTCTTTGGGTATAACCTCTCAACTTTTTTTACAGGCATCTTTTAGTTTTTCCGTTACTTTTAGTCTTTAGCTGTATTTTATCTAGTTTACTTCTGGAATAAATAAGTATGATGTAACACACTTTACTCTCCCTCCAGGTGTATAAATGGGAACAGGCAAATTTATGCTGTGGTTAACCCTGCGATGGACTAGCATCCCATCCAGGAAAGGGTTAGAAATTACTCCTCGAGTCACTACATGCTAGAGAAACAGGAGACAAGAGCCGGCTTAATAGGTCACTTGGCTCATATGTAGAATTCTAGTCACCACAGTCAAGATTTTAAATACCTGATACACGTCCAAAGACAAATATAGAGAGGTTAGGATACAAATTGACAGCGAGGTAAACATCTTCATCTGAGGTTTCATCTGGTTGTAACACAACTATTTCTAAAACACATAGTTCAACATAAGTTATGACGTACTCTTACGCCATCCACGGAACACAGAGAGTCAGGAACCTACACTAACAAGTACATAGTAAGATAGATATACCTTTATTTGAATGAATGAATGAATACCTTTATTTAAGTGTCAGACTAAAATAGCAGTAGATAACCACTAAATGGGGACACTATAAGAAGCAAGATAATAATTATTTAAACAAGATAATAATTAAAGCTAACAGCTTATGGGGCCTGTAAGTCAATACTTACACGTGCAAGTCAGTATGAAGTAACTAGAATACCCAGCTATCCGTGTTTGACTGGATTAAAGTTTAATTTATGGCAGGGACTGAAATTGTAAATTTTCATTTGGTCGATTGCGTTGCAAGGTCTATTAATGGCGGAGCCGAGTAAATTTGTAAATTTTGATTTGTATATAGGTACACACAGCTAAATAGATAATGTTCAAGGAGATGCAATTACAGCGAGTGCATCATACTAACCTCCTGGAATAGCCATTTGCATGCTTTTTATGTTACTCGACAACGGAACCGATAAAACCATGATGTACAGCCTCAACAAATAAAACGATCTTTCGTGCGTCGAACTGAGGGCGTGGTGTGACTTTATGTGTCTTATGTGAGTAATCTGTTCTTTGGTGAAGGAATACGGTAAGAGCTTCACAAGCCAAAGTGACCGCGATTCCGCCATGTCTGGTTTAAAAATTTAGGTAATTTTTTGTAATAGTTAATGCATGCTTCTCAGTATTACTACAGTGCCTTAGAGGGTTTCATTTAAGAGAAGGTAGTTAACGTTCAAAAATATGATTGGGATAAATGAATAAAAGCGGATCGTTTAGATTTAATATCTTTTACGAAGGTCTTAGTTTTCTATGGACAACATAATGACTGCTTCCTCTTGTTTTGTTGCGAATAATAAGCGAAGAAAGAAATGTTGCATGACTCGCATTTGTATTGGGGACAAAGGCTACCATAATTAGTTCGTTGTGACGCATAACGGAACATTAAAAAAGTGAACTGCATTGATCGGCTAGTAACATGCCTTAATGAGTTCTTTCTAAACGATCACAGAAAGAGTCCTAACACCGAACCTTCAGCAAACTACAGACGACCTTCTAGAAATTAGCTTATTCCAAAGCGCACAGTACGAATAATTGCGAAACTTCGTATCGCGCATATCATGCTATTTTAAAGTGGTACTATGACGAAAACCAGATGTTCCCTATTGAAGCCATTTTAAAACGTAAACAAGTAGTCTGTATGAGAAAAAAAAATGCCGTTTACTTTTTTCAAATATCTCTTTTCGTTCCAGAGATATTCAAGTTTTTAAAATATGCAAATTAGCCAAGTAATGACGTCATACACTCAACCAAATTTAGATCAAATATGATGAAAAAAGATATCTCAGCCAATTTGTAACAGAAACGTTTGATTCTTTGCAGTAAGGTTCTACTAAAGGTGCAACACAATATGAGCTTAAAAGTTTTGTTACCATGGCAACATACTGGGTTCCAGACCTCCCCAATATTAAAGGCATTTCTGGCATCCTTCAGCGTTCTGTTTTCATATTTGCAAGTGGTGCCTCGAATGTATGATCCAGCAGGCATATAAATATGTTAGCTCCAGTTTGTGGCCCTGTTTAGCGGTTTTCGAGCTGAAAATCACTTACCTATTGAAATCAAGTGGGTGGGGACTGGGACAGAGTGAGTTGCCATGGGAAAATAATTTTTATAGCTATGGGTGTATTTCCTATAGAACTATTAGCCTGCCAAGTTTCAATGATCTGTGTTGCAAATTGGCCAAGATAGCTCTATTTATGTACTTGAGATAATATTGGGTTGAGTGTATGACTTCATCAGTCATCTCATTTGCATATTTTGCACATTTTTCAAACTTAAATATCTCCGGAACTAATGCAGATATTTGCAAACGGTAACAGCGTTTTGATTCTTTCTTGGAATTCTATGTGATACACCTAAAATATCAAGGGGTAAAAATTTGATCACAGTACCACTTTAATGCAACAGACCAGATGAGCTACAAAACCCAACTCGAGAAAAAAATCAAAATCAAACTTAGCTTTTAGGTTTTGGACTTCGCCAGCAGACTGTTTCTGTGCTACAGTATTTTTTATGTCGCTTTATACTTGTTCTTTGTACTTCAGGTCCAAGCCAAGCGTAATTGGTTTAGCGGTGAGACAGACCCGAATATAAGTGAAGTAACCTGAAGCACTCAGCGCTAGTAACATGCCTAGAGAGTAAACTCTTACTTAAAAGGCGGAGCGACTTCATAAATAGCCCTAACAGCTCAGCAGACTTCAGACGACCTCACAGAATTAATCGAAATGAGCGTATTCCAAAACGCACATTGCGAATATTTTCTAATGTTCGTATCGCCCATATTATGTGTTATTTCAGTGAAAAAGATCAGGAGCTAGATAATTCAAACTTACCTTTGCTATCGGTCCCGGCTTCAGAGTTTGTGAGCAAACTGTTTGCCTTCTTTTATATATATCTTAAAGTATCCACACTATCGGTATTAATGTGGTGTGGAAGATCTAGTGTTGTGATAAATCTATTTATGTTCGTCGCGTTCTCTTCGTTGGTATTTTGGTTACGCAATGTTTAACACATTTAGGCGGATTTTTCGGAGTGTTGCGTTTTTCAAGCATAAAAGAGTAAAAATTAGCTCTAGCAAAGAACAAGGGTTTTTCTTTAGTGATAAGATCCAGCAAGAGCTAAACGTGCATGACACTAAACAGTCTATTATTAATGAACAATGTGCAATTTATAAATTTCAATGCGACTTGTGTGCTTCAAGTTATGTAGGTTATACTCTCAGGCAAATACACCGACGCGTGCATGAACACACTAAACAACCTTTTCTATCGATAGTATAGCAGCTCTCGTAAGCTTGTAATTCTATTTGACTTCATCGCATCAGCTGTTATCATTGTTTTGTGGCTAGGGAGCATTGTTTCTGTTGTTTGTTCTATTGTGCTCTCGAAGGGCTGCAAGTTATTCATGTGAGACTTTACAAGAGCTGCTACATCGCCCCCTTCCATTGGCAAACACTTTGATTAACGAACACTGTATTGTTCCGAAAGACCTGTGCAGATATTTTTCCGTTCTCAGGGAGAGAACGAATAAGTTCAATAGGCCCTTTGCAGTTTACGATCACATGGTACAAAAACCGCCATGCTGGAGAGCAAACTGCCCACTGGGACCTCCAAAACAAAGCAACTTAACTAAGTATTCTTTTGTTTTGAAAATCCCAGTGGGCGGTTTACTCTCCAGCATGGCCGTTTTTGCACCATGTGATCGTAAACTGCAAAGGGCCTATTGTTTAGTGCATGAAATGCTGCTAATTAGAGAAATGACGCCATCTCTCAATGTCCAGTCGGACTCAGTTCAAGAAATACTATTTACATGGCATTACATATGTAACATGCGCATTGAATCAATTTTATATAAGGTCCCATTCCGAAAAATGCACCTAAATGTGTTAAACATTGCGAAACCAAAGTATCAACGAAGAGAATGCAACTGGCGAAATACATTTTTCACAACACTAGATCTTCGTCCAATAGTTGCGGACCACGTTAATACCGACAGTGGAAATACTTTAAGATATATATATTGGCGCGCAAACAGTTTGCTTGCTAACTATGTAGAAGGATCCGATACCAAAGGTAAGTTTGAATTGTGTTGCTTATCTGGTCTTTTTCACTGAAATAACGTTTTATAGGTGATACGAAGTTTAGCAAATACTCGTACTGTGCGTTTTGAAATACGCTCATTTCTAGGAGGTCGTCTGTAGTCTACTGAGCTGTTATGACTATTTATGTAGTCGCCCTGCCTTAAGTAAGAGTTCAGTTACTCTCTAGGCATGTTAGTAACGGTGACTGCTTCAATCAATTTCCTTCACTTGTATTCAAGCCTGTCTCACGACTAACCTGATCACGCTAGGCTTGGTCCTCAAGTACAAGAAGCAAGCGTGAAGCCACATTTTCAAACTTATTATCTTTTCTTTCTTCGATTAGTGATTCTAGGCTTTTTGTCTTAATTAAACGTAAATTGTCAGAGAGAAACGTTTTTATTGATAAATCAGGCCATTTCTTATCTTTAAGTATAAAGCTTCTTTTCCGAAGCTATCATCAGACTATTACTTATCTTGCAGGGGCGGATCCAGGAATTTCTGAAAGGGGGGGGGTTGTACACTATCAATGAATGTCACCTGTTCATGTCGCTTGTTATACCTGAACCTGATACAACCTTTGCGAAATGTACATTATCTTTTCATAACTTGTCAAGCAGTCGAATGGTAAAAGTGAAATAACTTCGTAAAAACAATTTTATTCTCATGATTATTATTTTACGAAGAATCAAGCAAAATAACAAAAGAAAAAAATTCTCAAAGGGGGAGTTGCAACCCCCTCAACCCCTCCCATGGATCCGCCTCTGATATTACTTATCTTGTTAGCAATAAGTGCTTTCCATTACATTAGCGAGTAAAGCAACATTTCTTGCTTCAGTTCTTAACGATATGCTGTTTAAGTTTGAACGTAAATTGTCACGACTAAATCGTTTGTTGTTACTACCACTTGCCTTATTGGCAACTGATAACACAAGCATATATATATATATATACTAACTTGTGACTACATCGTTGGATTTCCAGCTTCTTCATTCAAAATAATATATATATATATATATATATATATATATATATATATATATATATATATATATATATAGGACTGAGTTACCACATTTGTGGGAAGCTCGAGGTGGCTTTTAAAGCCTTACCTTCATCTCAGTATCAGCACTGCACTGATGAGGCCCGAAAGGCCGAAACAGTACAGTACTGTCTGCAGTTAGATATTGCTCTTTGGTGTAAAAACCAAATTGAGCACTCTATCTGAGATGAGTCCTTGCTATTGCAATTGCGCATGCTCACTAGTGCAATCTAGTTTGAGCACTCTTGCAGGACTGAGTTACCACATTTGTGGGAAGCTCGAGGTGGCTTTTAAAGCCTTACCTTCATCTCAGTATCAGCACTGCACTGATGAGGCCCGAAAGGCCGAAACAGTACAGCTTTGCGCAGTGGCATTACCGTAGCCAGTGAGGTTCGTTTGTGGCCAGTCAGAAAATTGTTGTTTCCTGCGGAAGCTCTGCTGATTTTGTCTTCGAACTTTTTGCGTTCCTGGCGGAAGCCCTTGCCATTTTCTGGCCTGATTTTCAACTATGCCTTCGCCGTTGTATCGAGTTTTAGATGCTGGAACGACTGCGTCTGGTGCTGTGTGTGATGTTGAGATTGGTGAGTCTAGTGTTGTGGACAATCCTGTTTCGACTGTAAATAATTCTGCTGAGATGCCCGAGTCTAGTGCTGTGGATAATTCTGCCAATAATTCTGCTAGTGTTGATGTTGATTTAGAGGATAATGTGAATGCTTCTACTCTAGATGAAACTGGTTTAGAAGCTAATGTTAACGTTGTTAATGGCGATTCGTATTCTGCCCGAACGGCTGGATTGCGAGAACCGCCTAGAAGCTTCTCTGTGCATAATAATGCAGCTAATGAGCTCCCTGATCGCCCTAGATCTGCGTTCTTCACACCGTCAAGATCTACATCGGCACGTTCTGTTTTTGATGCTTTACGTTTGGCTGAAATTGAATCCCAGGAGATTGCGTGTATGCAGAGGCGTATGAATGGAGAAGTAATTATCACCTTCAAACACCCCTCTTCAAAGGTAAAGTTTTTGCGTCTTAACGCCTTAAAGATTGGAACTGAGAATTATGCTATTCAAGATATTGACCGTCCTTTGACCTTCTTAACAATCTACGATGCTCCTTTTGAACTTGCTGATCTCGCTATAATCAGAAGATTAGCTCCTTATTGTGAAGTACTTCATTATCGTCGCGGCCGTTTTAGCTTTGCTCCCAGTGTGAGTAGTGTGTATAACGGCCTCCGGCATTATCGCGTCCGTGTTATTAAGCCGATCCCAAGTTTTTTACGTTTTGGAAAAACTTTGCTGTTTCTTAAGCATGATGGTCAAGCTCCAACTTGTCGTCGATGTAATCAACCTGGTCATTTCGGTAATCAGTGTTCTCAGAAGATCTGCTTTAATTGTGAAAATCTTGGTCACGAGTCGCCGTCCTGTCCTGCTCCTGTTTTGTGCTCGATCTGTAAGTCTGATGGGCACCTTGGTAAACAATGTCCTTATTCGTGGTATGTTCCTTCGCCCCACGGTTCTCCATCCCCTGAGCCTTGTTTGGTTGACGTTGATAGTATCCAGGATTGCGCCTCTCTTTATGCTACTCCTCAGTGGATGATTGATATGGAAATCTCTTGCGATGAAAGTGAGGAGAATCTTGTTGATGAGACCGTTTCGGAAATAACTGGGGTTGACGAAGACACCTCCGGGCCATCCTCTGCTGTGAAAAATGCTCTGGATTCCCAAGGCTTCGTTAATGATTCAGACCCCTCTCAGCCATCCCCTGCTGTGAAAGATGCTCTGGACTCCCAAGTTAATGATTCAGACCCCCCTCAGCCATCCCCTGCTGTGGAAAATGCTCTGGACTCCCAAGGCTTCGTTAATGATTCAGACCCTTCTCAGCCATCCTCCGCTGTGAAAGATGCTCTGGACTCCCAAGTTAATGATTCAGACCCCCCTCAGCCATCCCCTGTTGTGAAAAATGCTCTGGACTCCCAAGGCTTCGTTAATGCCACTGCGCAAAGCTGTACTGTTTCGGCCTTTCGGGCCTCATCAGTGCAGTGCTGATACTGAGATGAAGGTAAGGCTTTAAAAGCCACCTCGAGCTTCCCACAAATGTGGTAACTCAGTCCTGCAAGAGTGCTCAAACTAGATTGCACTAGTGAGCATGCGCAATTGCAATAGCAAGGACTCATCTCAGATAGAGTGCTCAATTTGGTTTTTACACCAAAGAGCAATATCTAACTGCAGACAGTACTGTACTGTTTCGGCCTTTCGGGCCTCATCAGTGCAGTGCTGATACTGAGATGAAGGTAAGGCTTTAAAAGCCACCTCGAGCTTCCCACAAATGTGGTAACTCAGTCCTATATATATATATATATATATATATATATATATATATATATATATATATATATATTATTTTGAATGAAGAAGCTGGAAATCCAACGATGTAGTCACAAGTTAGTATATATATATATATATGCTTGTGTTATCAGTTGCCAATAAGGCAAGTGGTAGTAACAACAAACGATTTAGTCGTGACAATTTACGTTCAAACTTAAACAGCATATCGTTAAGAACTGAAGCAAGAAATGTTGCTTTACTCGCTAATGTAATGGAAAGCACTTATTGCTAACAAGATAAGTAATATCAGAGGCGGATCCATGGGAGGGGTTGAGGGGGTTGCAACTCCCCCTTTGAGAATTTTTTCTTTTGTTATTTTGCTTGATTCTTCGTAAAATAATAATCATGAGAATAAAATTGTTTTTACGAAGTTATTTCACTTTTACCATTCGACTGCTTGACAAGTTATGAAAAGATAATGTACATTTCGCAAAGGTTGTATCAGGTTCAGGTATAACAAGCGACATGAACAGGTGACATTCATTGATAGTGTACAACCCCCCCCCTTTCAGAAATTCCTGGATCCGCCCCTGCAAGATAAGTAATAGTCTGATGATAGCTTCGGAAAAGAAGCTTTATACTTAAAGATAAGAAATGGCCTGATTTATCAATAAAAACGTTTCTCTCTGACAATTTACGTTTAATTAAGACAAAAAGCCTAGAATCACTAATCGAAGAAAGAAAAGATAATAAGTTTGAAAATGTGGCTTCACGCTTGCTTCTTGTACTTGAGGACCAAGCCTAGCGTGATCAGGTTAGTCGTGAGACAGGCTTGAATACAAGTGAAGGAAATTGATTGAAGCAGTCACCGTTACTAACATGCCTAGAGAGTAACTGAACTCTTACTTAAGGCAGGGCGACTACATAAATAGTCATAACAGCTCAGTAGACTACAGACGACCTCCTAGAAATGAGCGTATTTCAAAACGCACAGTACGAGTATTTGCTAAACTTCGTATCACCTATAAAACGTTATTTCAGTGAAAAAGACCAGATAAGCAACACAATTCAAACTTACCTTTGGTATCGGATCCTTCTACATAGTTAGCAAGCAAACTGTTTGCGCGCCAATATATATATCTTAAAGTATTTCCACTGTCGGTATTAACGTGGTCCGCAACTATTGGACGAAGATCTAGTGTTGTGAAAAATGTATTTCGCCAGTTGCATTCTCTTCGTTGATACTTTGGTTTCGCAATGTTTAACACATTTAGGTGCATTTTTCGGAATGGGACCTTATATAAAATTGATTCAATGCGCATGTTACATATGTAATGCCATGTAAATAGTATTTCTTGAACTGAGTCCGACTGGACATTGAGAGATGGCGTCATTTCTCTAATTAGCAGCATTTCATGCACTAAACAATAGGCCCTTTGCAGTTTACGATCACATGGTGCAAAAACGGCCATGCTGGAGAGTAAACCGCCCACTGGGATTTTCAAAACAAAAGAATACTTAGTTAAGTTGCTTTGTTTTGGAGGTCCCAGTGGGCAGTTTGCTCTCCAGCATGGCGGTTTTTGTACCATGTGATCGTAAACTGCAAAGGGCCTATTGAACTTATTCGTTCTCTCCCTGAGAACGGAAAAATATCTGCACAGGTCTTTCGGAACAATACAGTGTTCGTTAATCAAAGTGTTTGCCAATGGAAGGGGGCGATGTAGCAGCTCTTGTAAAGTCTCACATGAATAACTTGCAGCCCTTCGAGAGCACAATAGAACAAACAACAGAAACAATGCTCCCTAGCCACAAAACAATGATAACAGCTGATGCGATGAAGTCAAATAGAATTACAAGCTTACGAGAGCTGCTATACTATCGATAGAAAAGGTTGTTTAGTGTGTTCATGCACGCGTCGGTGTATTTGCCTGAGAGTATAACCTACATAACTTGAAGCACACAAGTCGCATTGAAATTTATAAATTGCACATTGTTCATTAATAATAGACTGTTTAGTGTCATGCACGTTTAGCTCTTGCTGGATCTTATCACTAAAGAAAAACCCTTGTTCTTTGCTAGAGCTAATTTTTACTCTTTTATGCTTGAAAAACGCAACACTCCGAAAAATCCGCCTAAATGTGTTAAACATTGCGTAACCAAAATACCAACGAAGAGAACGCGACGAACATAAATAGATTTATCACAACACTAGATCTTCCACACCACATTAATACCGATAGTGTGGATACTTTAAGATATATATAAAAGAAGGCAAACAGTTTGCTCACAAACTCTGAAGCCGGGACCGATAGCAAAGGTAAGTTTGAATTATCTAGCTCCTGATCTTTTTCACTGAAATAACACATAATATGGGCGATACGAACATTAGAAAATATTCGCAATGTGCGTTTTGGAATACGCTCATTTCGATTAATTCTGTGAGGTCGTCTGAAGTCTGCTGAGCTGTTAGGGCTATTTATGAAGTCGCTCCGCCTTTTAAGTAAGAGTTTACTCTCTAGGCATGTTACTAGCGCTGAGTGCTTCAGGTTACTTCACTTATATTCGGGTCTGTCTCACCGCTAAACCAATTACGCTTGGCTTGGACCTGAAGTACAAAGAACAAGTATAAAGCGACATAAAAAATACTGTAGCACAGAAACAGTCTGCTGGCGAAGTCCAAAACCTAAAAGCTAAGTTTGATTTTGATTTTTTTCTCGAGTTGGGTTTTGTAGCTCATCTGGTCTGTTGCATTAAAGTGGTACTGTGATCAAATTTTTACCCCTTGATATTTTAGGTGTATCACATAGAATTCCAAGAAAGAATCAAAACGCTGTTACCGTTTGCAAATATCTGCATTAGTTCCGGAGATATTTAAGTTTGAAAAATGTGCAAAATATGCAAATGAGATGACTGATGAAGTCATACACTCAACCCAATATTATCTCAAGTACATAAATAGAGCTATCTTGGCCAATTTGCAACACAGATCATTGAAACTTGGCAGGCTAATAGTTCTATAGGAAATACACCCATAGCTATAAAAATTATTTTCCCATGGCAACTCACTCTGTCCCAGTCCCCACCCACTTGATTTCAATAGGTAAGTGATTTTCAGCTCGAAAACCGCTAAACAGGGCCACAAACTGGAGCTAACATATTTATATGCCTGCTGGATCATACATTCGAGGCACCACTTGCAAATATGAAAACAGAACGCTGAAGGATGCCAGAAATGCCTTTAATATTGGGGAGGTCTGGAACCCAGTATGTTGCCATGGTAACAAAACTTTTAAGCTCATATTGTGTTGCACCTTTAGTAGAACCTTACTGCAAAGAATCAAACGTTTCTGTTACAAATTGGCTGAGATATCTTTTTTCATCATATTTGATCTAAATTTGGTTGAGTGTATGACGTCATTACTTGGCTAATTTGCATATTTTAAAAACTTGAATATCTCTGGAACGAAAAGAGATATTTGAAAAAAGTAAACGGCATTTTTTTTTTCTCATACAGACTACTTGTTTACGTTTTAAAATGGCTTCAATAGGGAACATCTGGTTTTCGTCATAGTACCACTTTAAAATAGCATGATATGCGCGATACGAAGTTTCGCAATTATTCGTACTGTGCGCTTTGGAATAAGCTAATTTCTAGAAGGTCGTCTGTAGTTTGCTGAAGGTTCGGTGTTAGGACTCTTTCTGTGATCGTTTAGAAAGAACTCATTAAGGCATGTTACTAGCCGATCAATGCAGTTCACTTTTTTAATGTTCCGTTATGCGTCACAACGAACTAATTATGGTAGCCTTTGTCCCCAATACAAATGCGAGTCATGCAACATTTCTTTCTTCGCTTATTATTCGCAACAAAACAAGAGGAAGCAGTCATTATGTTGTCCATAGAAAACTAAGACCTTCGTAAAAGATATTAAATCTAAACGATCCGCTTTTATTCATTTATCCCAATCATATTTTTGAACGTTAACTACCTTCTCTTAAATGAAACCCTCTAAGGCACTGTAGTAATACTGAGAAGCATGCATTAACTATTACAAAAAATTACCTAAATTTTTAAACCAGACATGGCGGAATCGCGGTCACTTTGGCTTGTGAAGCTCTTACCGTATTCCTTCACCAAAGAACAGATTACTCACATAAGACACATAAAGTCACACCACGCCCTCAGTTCGACGCACGAAAGATCGTTTTATTTGTTGAGGCTGTACATCATGGTTTTATCGGTTCCGTTGTCGAGTAACATAAAAAGCATGCAAATGGCTATTCCAGGAGGTTAGTATGATGCACTCGCTGTAATTGCATCTCCTTGAACATTATCTATTTAGCTGTGTGT
>JAHPZR010046907.1:0-11599 GCA_019787425.1 Platygyra sinensis | reverse complement strand
AATCTGTGAAAATTCTAGTTTACGGTCAGCAAGCATTGTTCAAGAATTGACTGAACCAGCAGTCGTCGGTAAAACTCCGTTGCCAGGTAACATGACGATGGGACAACGTTCAGAGTGTGGTGTCTCTGATTGGTCAGTAAGTATGGTAAACTACTCGGATAAATTAACTAGAATTTTCCGAGAAACACATCGCCAGTGTGACGCGTCGGTCACGTTAAACTTACGTCACGTAAGGTACATCATGACAACTTTAGCCTTCATTCTTCAGCTTTCTTTTTCATAAAATTCTTCTCAATTCTCCCTTTTTGATAAACATCTTTCCTCCTTTTTGGTAATTATTTAAATATCAAAGAAAAGATATTTGTCTTTTCAAACTCCTTGAACGAACATACCCACTCACATTGCAGTTTGTACCTCAATCAACCTCCCTAGGACCAATCTCCCTTCGCTCTACATCAGTCTTCTCATAAAATACGATACTTGATACAATGGAGGACAAAGTTATCCTAATGGTTGTGACTAGAATGGATACTCCAAAATATGGTGAGACACTTAAATTTGTGTATATAACGTACCAACCGATCTTAGTAAAGTCTTACCAAAGGTTTACCAAGTTTAATTATGGTGTAACCAGAACAATATATGAAAGCTAACCATTTCTTAGACCTTATCACTAGAGATCAGTGCCTGACCCAGCAGTTATTCTCTGCCTATATAGGGTGTGATCTATCTGCATGTACCTGTTTATGTGTCACGAAGTGTCTCGCCATATTTTGGAGTATCCATTTTCTAGCAATAACCTATCCCCAAGGTCAATGAATTAGTAACCAAGCCTTGAAACGAATTCAATATGGCGTCCAAATTCCCGAGAATCGAGAAAAGACGTGTAAGAAATAAATAAAACATGTACACTTGAATAATCTGACGCGCAGAATCACGACATTTTGCTCAATGATGTTCTTCGAATGATGAGATGTATAAACTCGCAATTTGGCCACCATTGTATTTAAAAAGCTCTGTCCTGTTGAAGTTGTTAGTAACTTCAACAAAAACAGGAAAAAATTGAAAAGTTTATATTATGAGAGTAGCGACATATTGCAAAATATAAGAACGTTTACAGTATAGGGTTGAGCCTATGTATGTGCGGGGTTACCCTTCATTCCATTAACTGTGTAATCGGGAATGGCAAATCTGGCAAGCTGAGAAGTCTGCCATTGCAACAGAAGGATTGAAAAAATAGAATATACCCACCGAGTGGAATAAAATAGAAAACCAATTTTCAAAATTAAACACTGGTAAGCACATCTACAAAATTTTTTTTTTTCTGTAAGTAATAAGGTAAGAACGCTCAGTAGAATAATCATTGAAATTTGTAGAGCAACTGAACTATAAAAAGCGACTTACTTTACACTATACTTATCAAAGTTTCGATAGTAGCTTTGTGAATAGAAAAGAGTATGTTCAACTTGACTGATAATTAAGAAACGAGTGAAAAATTATTGATTGAAAGAAAAAAATAATTTGATAGAGATAATAATCTTTGGGAAGTTTCCAAAACTGCTACTTTGCAGAATACTATAAACACTTTACTGCTGAAAATCAGCTGTCGTATTCTACAAAAAAAAAACTGTCGTATATTCTGGTTCCAAGCATTTTGCTTTTGAACTTGCAAGTTGGAAACTCTTTAAGTCTAAACTGAACAACACATTATGTATTTTATGTTTTTTGAGGGCTGTAAGACCAAATTGCAAACAAGAGTCATTTTGAAATAAGCAGATAATGATAATGAACCAACTGACCATTTTTAAACACACCAGAGATCTTTGATCACTTCTCCCACACTCCATTTCTATACGCATTAATTATCGCCATATCAAAATTTACTACATTGTTCGGATTGAACACTGAGACGAGAGGTACTGGTAACAATACTAAATCCAAAACGTTAACGAATTTCCCTTGTGCCAAAAATAAATTAATTGTTTCTTGCAAGAAACAGAAATTAACTGTCGATCACCTATTTGACGGTATATTGTAGTAAAGTAATCTCATTAATACTGTGAGATACAATGTGAAGTAGTAATACGAAATTCCCAATCCATTTTTGTTTTTCTTTTTATGTGATTGTGTATTATATTAACCTATCGTGCCTGTTCATAACGCACTGACACTTATCTCATATATCTTCCACTCTTGTCAAGTTTAAGAATTTTCGCCAGACGTTGTTTTGTTGTGGTTACTGCTTTCTGACGCCCTCTCTTTGCGGGAACTGTCAACAAAAACAAAATAAAACGAAAGTGAAACTACAGACTATGCGAAACAGACTGGGACTAGTCTGTGTCAACGAGAAGCGCGCGACCAACGCCCAGCCCATCCCCCGTTGCGTTCGCACTCGTTCAAATCCCCCACGGGTAACATTCTGCACTGGATCTTGACTCACCTAAGAGAAAATAGAAGCACAGACAAGGCTGGTGCAGTTTATCTGGTTTATTCTTTGGAGGGGCATTTGACTGCTCTCTCGGTAATACATGACCCTCCAGTAATTCACTACATCGGAAGTCTCTTTATCCGCTTTCTTATTGTAGCATCTTAATCTCGAACTGTCGCTTGTAGCTCAGCCTTTCAAACCATATTTCTCTGAAGTTCCCATCCGTTCCCTTACCCCGTAACAAATACAGTCTTTTAAAGATATGATTAATCATCGCAGTTATGGACCCTTTCACAATTCGAAACAAAAGCTATTTTTTCAGTAATGATCCTTCTTCCTCCTTTTCCAGTGTGAACGATGCATGTTTTTGTTCATTTTTATGTGTAGGAAATGTTTGGTACAGAGCAGTTGGACTAAAAGACTCCATGCGGCTTTTGCATTTGGCGAGTTCTAACAAATGTATAAATGTTCTGCTTTTCTTGAAAGGTGTTTTTTTTACGTCTGTTTTATTGTGGAAGTAGGTTTTAAACAAGGGCACTACTCAGTCTCACCTTTTACGTGACTGTCAGGTTTTGAGCCACTGGGCGTAGAATTCGTTACTGAACTCGATTCACTCCCATTTAGCGCTGTTGCGTTACTTCCGGCTGTGCCTCCTTTGTCACTGCCTTTCAAATCTTCACCGGTAGAGAAGATTCCCTGGAAACGATAGATTGTGACCGTGAACACAAAATCAACTACAGAATGCCAAAAAGATAGAGATCGTCGGGAAAACCTTTAGCCAGTGCCAAGTGCAGGAAAACAGGCAACCTCGTTCCCAGGGTATCTCATCTTACCGCCCTCAGGGGGCGGTAAGATGAGAGACCCTAGGAACGAGGTTGGGAAACAGGTAACCAGTGTAAAGCGCGGGAAAACAGTTAACCAATGTAGAGCGCGAGAAAACGTGCCACTAGTGACAAGCGGGGAGGGGGGGGGGGGGTTCTTTTTCACTTAAGTTCGAAGAATGTGATAGTACATCAAAATAGTATTGCCTGCACATGACTTTGCTGTTATAGCCTGCAATACTTTGGAAAGTACGAAGGGAGATACATACCGCAGGCGCACTTTCTTCAAGTGGCGAGTTCAATAAACTTCCAGCGGTGTTTCGTCTGGCTGTCTGACGGACAGGCCTGTATTCCCGTGATGGAGAGTACAGAAGTTTACCTGACAAGCGAGCAATAAAGTTCTGTTAGTAAGCACGAATTCAAACAATCATCGTGGTCAAGTAAACCACGAGAAAAAGTAGTACAACATGAAAGCATCAAAGAAAATCGGGACAACTTGGTCTCGCCGTCGAACGACCATACACAACGTGATCTTAGCGTGACCTAACCCAGGTGTGACACAAGCGTGACCTCAAAATGAACTGAGCGTGACCTACGTGTACACCTGTAAGCAAGTGTTGGGCCTCTGTACGCTTTGTCAGTGAAGCAACTGATCTGCGTAACATTTTTTTTACTAACTTACTTTTCGGATTCCATGTTGAATCAACTTTTTCGCTTTTTTTCTTTTTCTGACCAGGCTTCCAGGAATTGGCTTTGTCCTCGTCCGTCATCTCGGCCAGTGGTGGATAAACTGCACGAAAAAACACACCCAACAAATCACGCTAAGGTTTTCAACACCCAAAGAATTCTCATGGCTCGTACGAGCATTGAATGCTTGTAGATAAATCGAAGTACTGACTTCTAAAGAGGCGATCAGACCGCATAGGGATAGAGGGTGATGTCTGGATTGACCTGGAGTATTCCTTTATCTCACCGTATTTATTGTCGTGGAAATAGTCCGAGTCTCCGAATCCTAGATCCTCTTCCTCACTTTCATCTTCAGAATTACTCTCGCTTGCAGCTCGTTTAGAGTTCAACTGAGAGGTACTGGGTGCCATACGAGACGGCGAAGACTGGGCACCGCCTGGTTTAAGAGTGGTACTGGGAGGAGTTTGAAGAGACGAAGAGCCAAGCGCACTAACACCCGCGCCCGCGCTCAGACCAAATAGAAGTGTTTGGGCCGCTTCAATTTCCTCCCTGAAAAGAAAACAACAGGAATAAAAAATGAAAAAAGCCTATGACGAGAAATGACTGAGCTTAGCTCACTTAAGGTGGGGGTACACGTGAATGGGAGTGAAATTTGAAGTAATATTAAAAGGGAATTGTTAGGATTAAAATGGGTTGGAAACACTACAAGACAGACGACCTCTCCAAATGAGAGCCCCAGCTTGGTAGAGGACTGTTTGGTATCAGTCTACTAATTCTACACTTCAAATTTCAATTTTCCAAATCCATCAAATCTTCAATATTTCATGTTTTCCTCAACTTAACCTATCCTCTGAGAAAAAGATCTCATTCCCAAAATGTCCACAAATCACCCAAAAATTTACACAAAACCGCCAACGTCGTTATGGAAAGCATAGAGATTTAGCGTTGCTTGAAACGTGACCGAGATATTAGCAGAAAGACCGTGTAAGCGACGTCAAAACAGCCTTCACGTGTACCCCTGCCTGATTAACGTGTACACGTGACGTCAAAACGACGTCAGAACTTCGTTACACTCGCGGTTTTCAATTCAGGAAGAGTGACTTACTTTAAATCAGCTGACGAGGTCCAGTCGAACCCTGCCACAGGCTGCTGCGTCCGAGGATCTGATCCCGTAGCCTGGAGACCGTAAGTAGTTCCCAGGCTCCCATGTGTAGTTCTCGACTGCACGGGGATGAGGCTGGGTGTTCCTCCCAGACTGAAGTTGAGCTCATTGTCCGACGTATCGCTGCTACTTTCTGGAAAGTAAGAAGCGTTCTTGCTTGGCAAGTTATTCACTGAAAGAGATAAAGAGTGATTCATGAGAAAAATGTTCAAAAACGGCACATTGTTCAACTCTGTTTTGAAGTCAGCATTTCGATCACAAACGTTATAATGTGGGTAGATTCATTTTTATTACTCTTGTATGATGTTTTTTTTTTTTCTGGTGCTCTATCTACCTCCTTCTAAATTCCATTTTAATCTGAAAGCCAAGTGTATGAGGCTCTAAATAAACTAATTTTGGACTTATGGTTCGAACGGTCTGGGTACAAGCCCTGCTGTGGACATTGTGCAGTGTTCTTGGGCAAGACACTTTACTCTCAAAGTGCCTCTCTCCACCCAGGAGTATTAATGGATACCAGTGAATCTAATGCTGGGGGGGCCTTGCGGAGGGGGGAGGGGGAGGGGGAAGGGGGGAGTAGAAATATTCCTAGTCGCTTCATGCTTACAAAAACAGGAATAAGCTCTGCCTGTGCGGATCACGGACCTAACGCAGACTTCACTTTTACCTTCATAATCACGCTGAGAAATTTAACCAGCCCTGTAAGATCTGATGTCAAGCATTCTAATTCTACTCAATGGTTTCCATTCATTTCTTATAACACTAGTTGAGAGAATTTGACCAAAAAAATCCTTACTTGAAAGTTTAAGCCGAAGAGGTCCTTGTTTAGAGGGAGAACAGGAATACGAGCCATCAGCAACGTCACTTCGTTCAGTCATATCTTGTGACATCAGCGGCTGAAACTTCTTTCCTGTTATTTTTCTACTGCTACGATTGTTGTTACTGTAGAGAAAAACAAAATACGCAAATAGAGAGCTCAGCATTGTATCCCTAAGGCATAAGAAATTAGTACTATCTGTTTTGTAAACCAAATTAAAACAACTTCAAAAAAAAAAACCTTACTGGTATTTAATTGCCTAGTTGCCATGCGACATCCACCCAGGATTTCACAATCAATGGGCCCTTTGAACGATCTGGTCACATGCTACAGAATAAATTATGCTGGGACGCAAATAACGTAGTGGGACTTCCAAAACAAAGGAACTCTTACCAGTCCAGTCCGACTTTCCTTTGTTTTGAAAGTCCCACTACCTCGTTTGCATCTCAGCATAATTTATTCCGTAGCATGTGACCGAATCATGCGAAGGGCCTATTGATTTTGGTGACGTATCCGAGACATCGGCCAGGTTTTCACTTTTCGTCCCGGACCACATGACCCGAAAACCACTGACCGAGACAAAGCACTGTACAGAGGCCTGAACAGTAGTTAATTAACTTGTATTCATTTTGCTAACCTGATAATTTTGCCATTGGAGACAACAAGCTTAAGACTGGAATCCGCAGATGAATTAAGCTGCATTTTTCCTCCACCCAGCTCCATCTCAGGCGCATGCGCATCCTGAGTACGAGGAATCTTGAGCTTTAGTGATGGAAGACTCGTGGAAAGGGCATCACTCTTTCGTTTAAGATCTAACCCCGCATTAGCGATTCTAATCACAGGTTTGCTATCATCCAACTCGCATTTTAAATGTTCTGTAGTGTTTTTAGGACTGCAGGCATTGTAGTTGTCCGGTTTTGGAGCTTTGATTTTAAGGCGCGGTAAAGCGCCGTCTGCCAATACAGAAGCCAGAGGACTTCCGCTCTCCCTTTGATTGTTTTCATCAATTTTAGGCGTTGAAGGTCTTGACGACTTGCCTGACTTCTGAAATGGAATCAAAAGAAAACATCATACTCATTGTGGTGGTAAGGTTGCACTTCAATTAAATGATGATGATGATGATGATGATGATACGATGACGATGACGATGACGATGCGCTCTCTATGGAACGTTCTAATTGACAATAATCGGTTAACCAGCAAGACATATACCTCAGACTTTTTCAGTTCCTTGGCGATAGATTTGAGCAGTTTTCCCGGTGATATACTCTCTGGGATGAAGAATTTGTGATGCTTTGTGAATGCCTACAGGTAAAAAACAAAATATAAAATCAACGCTGAAACAGTCACTGGAAGAAGACTATGATGAGTCTTTCAGTTTTCTCAGGCCGGGTTAACTGAGTCAACAAGAACACGAGTGCACTTGAAGAGGACACGTGATTCTGGCAAGAGACCTGTGATTGGTCTCTCAGGCCCACTCCAAACTACACTAGAGGAATTTGAAAACAGAGGTTTCACTCTACCAAGGCGTGAAATGTTTCTGTTCACACTACGTCGGAGGAATTTAAAATCAGTGGTCATTTTGGATTAATACTTTGTATTCGAGGAAAACTCGGCTAGAAATGTCACATGATTATCGTCGCTACACCGTTATCAAAAGTTCCGTTTTTTAAAATGTTTTCTGTCCACAGGAAAACGAAAATCCGGCGTTTCAAATTCCTTCAGTTTGAAGAGCTTTTTCATAAAGCTCCGTTTTTGTGACGGATTAATGTGGATGGCAGGCCTAACCGGAGAAATAAAGCTGCGTTTTTAAATTCGTCCAGTTTGAAGAACATTTTCATAAAGCTCCGCTTTTGTGACGGATTAGTGTGGATGGCAGGCCTAACCGGAGAAATAAAGCTGTGTTTTCAAATTACTCCAGGGCTGTGTGAATGGGCGCTCATTATTTTTCTCAGGGTTAGCGACGCGATTCTTGCTTAAGGCATGTGATTCTTGCAAAAGGACACATGATACGCTTGGCAACGAAAAAAAAATATCTCTCCATCCCCTAAGGGATAGATATAAGACACAACTTCAAGGTTCTCCTAAAAGGTTTCAAACCAAACACCTTCCCTGTGCACACTGGTCGGACACTCTACGATATAGAGATCTTGTTTTAAAATCTCACCTCTCCCTTACTGCTCCATGACTTAAGCTCCACCATAAGATTGTTTAAGCCTTGAACTAAACTGTTCAGTGGCTTCCTGCCGGCCTCATGGAAAGCTGTACCACAAAACAGATATTGACCCTTTCAGTCTCAAAGTCAAAAGATTAATTCTTGTTACCTTTTGTCATACATTTCCTTTACTGTTGGTTTTGAGAGTTTTGTTGTGCATCAAAATCATATAATATGTTTTTCAGTTTAAAAAAACATGTTCCAACAGATACTTCTATCATCTTCAGTTATGCAGTACAAAGTGACGGAAGTAGAATTTACAATACATGTGCGTAGAAAATGATAATGTAATTAATGGTAACAACAGACTAAAGCAAAGTGTGAAAATGTGAGAATTAAAGAGATAATTTTAGATTAACATGGTGTAATATTATTGTTGAGCCTATATACTACCAATGTTTAACAAAAAGGTATGATTAGGTATAATAAGCGCAATATTGTGTTGTTTCATTCACTTCTCACAACATTTAGGGTCTGCCATCTTTAACGCTATGCATGCACAAGGTAAGTATATCAAACAAGAGCATGTTAGTAACATATAAGTTCACATTTCAAACTGTTGTTTGATGAATTTCATATTGTTATTGCAGTTGTTGTCCTTACCTTTAAGTTTATCCAGTAAATACACTGCGGCATACCAGTTTATTGTCTCAAAACATGGGTGAAGGAACTTGTCAGGAGTCTTCAGTTGACGTTCAAGTTTATACACCCTACCCAAAGATACCAAGTAAAAATTGTCAACACTGGACCTCTTCTGTGCTTCATACTACATGCTTACTACATGCTTCATACTACATGCTTACTACATGCTTCATACTACATGCTTACTACATGCTTCATACTACATGCTTACTACATGCTTCATACTACATGCTTACTACATGCTTCATACTACATGCTTACTACATGCTTCATACTACATGCTTACTACATGCTTCATACTACATGCTTACTACATGCTTCATACTACATGCTTACTACATGCTTCATACTACATGCTTACTACATGCTTCATACTACATGCTTACTACATGCTTCATACTACATGCTTACTACATGCTTCATACTACATGCTTACTACATGCTTCATACTACATGCTTACTACATGCTTCATACTACATGCTTACTACATGCTTCATACTACATGCTTACCTCAGTTGAAGTTCAGTGTTATACGTGCAGAGAAAGTTTCCACCAAAAACCAGTGAATCAACAGGAGTGAAGACTGCATGAATCCATCCTAACAAGATTGAAAATAATGTTTGCTGAGAATGATTACAAATAAATAAAATAAATAAATAATAACTTCATTAATTTAAGTGTCGTACGTATTTAGCACTGTGGTCCTACATGGGGACACTGTAAACAAGTTACTGAATATTTTAAAAAGAACATAAACTATTAAGAATCCCAACTGGTGGGAGGCTGACCAGTTGGCTATTTACACAATGCAGTTGAGGAGTTGCTTCACAGTGTTTAACTCTGGTTACCATAACTCAATTGCATTCCTGCACGACCATTCCTCCATATGGTACATTCTGGTGGAGACAAATTCTCACCCCACTGTACAATGTACAGTGGTGAGCTTGAGATCACTAGTCTTAAACACAGTTATGTTCATGTACAGAGTCTGCACAGGTATATTTGTATAATCTTTCATCCTTAGCCCAACAATCTATGCTTCCCGCAGTCTAGTACCACAACTACACATAGATAGCTTTTGCGCAAGTCTGCATACAAGCCTAGTGGCCCATCATGAAGCGACTAGGAGTATAATTTCTACTCCCCCTGGATCGCAGGCTAGTCGATCGCAGGGTCCCCCCCGCCCCCCCAGCATTAAGTTTGCTGGTACCCAGTTATACTCCTGGGTGGAGAGAGGCACTGTGAGAGTTAAGTTTCTTGCCCAAGTTGGGAAGAACACCACACAATGTCCCAAGCCGGAGCTCCAACCCAGACCACTCAATCCATAGGTGAGCACTCAAACATGAGGCCAAAACACCTTCATCTACATGTTTTATATAATCTTAATTTGTACCTGTTGGAATGAACATAGTTTGTCCTGGCTTCACAGCACACTTGTAGCAGTTCTTCACCATGTCACCAAAGAAAACCTCGCTCTGTCGTGCAGATGAAACCCACTTCTCATATTGGCTGAAGTTTTCCTCAGTTGGCTCAACAAAGTAAAACACTTTCTCCCCTGTAATAAAATGGGTTAACTTAAAAATTACAGGACCTATAACTTTGCGGTATAGAGAAGACAATAATACCAGTAGTTCTCTGCATATTTTTTGGTTCAAGCAAGCTCTTTTGTTTACCATACTTAGCACAGCAACTGCAATGTCTAGAATCTTGTTACAGGGGTGGATCTAGGGGGAGGGTGCAGGAGGTGTGCACCCCCCGCCTCCCCATGAGATGAAGATTTCTTCTTCGTATTCGCTTTTAAAATTTGTTTACCTCACCGGTCAGGGACTTCATTCCTTAAAGGTGCACCCCCTCCTAAGAAAAATCCTGGATCCCCCACTGTGTTACTAACTAATTATAATTTCCTTTCAGGTCTTGGTGGGAGTAATTCACTACAAAACCAATGAATTTCTTACTTCTCATAATTTATCTTGTACAGGTGGTAAACATATTTTAATAATCACAATTTAGGAGAAAAACACTGTCTAAAACTTACCTTCAAGACATGATACCACACAGAGGTCCCACCAAAGTCAACATGGAAGTCAGTGTAGGAATTCTTCACACCCATTAGACAGTACTTCTGAACCAATGGCTTCTTGTGTGGACTGCACAAACAAATGTATAAGACCATTGGATACAAGAAATTATTGAAAGCAAGTTTGCACTTATTACTTTATGGAAACACAGACTTAAGAAAGCCTTACATATGGCTTGTGTTCTGTCAATACTTACACATTGCATTCCTTGTTCTCCATGTCTCTTAAAAAAAGACGATTATTTTGAGCTTTCCAAAGACTAAAAGTGATATTTTTTAAACTAAAAATTCCAAGAATCAAAGATTTAAACCCAGGTTTGACTGTTTATAAGACTTGTACAACTAAATGAATACTACCACTTAATCAAGATTCTACCTGAGTTGCATAATTTAATCTATTTCTCCACAAACAAATTTATTTTATTGATTTCTGGGACAAAATAAATGCTTACCTGTCCTCAGGCAGATCTGTTGGCCACACATGACTGGCCCAGTCGATATCTCGCACAATAGCTGGAGCATGAACCAGTGGAGACATGCTGTACAAGAAGCAACCCAAGAGCAACATTAACAATATTTAATCAGGGTTCCCAGTAATTTAGGGAGTAGAGGGCTTGTTTGTGAAGTACATGACTGACACTGATTCCAGTGCTGAAGGGAGAAGCCTTTAGAGAGATCTGTGGGCATGCTTCCCCCCAAAAAGAATTTGAAATCAAAAGGCTCTGAAATGCTATTTTATGCATTCTCTTGAA
>JAHPZR010046906.1:5000-18075 GCA_019787425.1 Platygyra sinensis | reverse complement strand
TGCGGCCAGATTCCTCTTGATTTAGCGACCTCTACCATCTTTTACGTCCTGATTACACTGGTTAAGGTGGCCGAACACAGTTTTCAAGTGCCTGTGCTTAATTCACCATAACTTTTAAACTATTTATGCTTTGGCGCCCATTTTTTGCAAGAGTCAAGGTTAACCACAGAAATATTTATTCTCGCATGTTGACTAGGGTGTGTGCTGTTGCCATGGCAACGTGGCTGGTTGAAAACAAGGCTTTAATAATGGTTTTTGTTTATTTAAAAGAAATCCAGTCGTTAGATTATTTTCATATTTTGCACACTAAGAATTGACATTAAAAATCCCTTCTGTCAACATGGTTCTAATAAAATTTTGACATAGGCGATTTTCGTAATTCGCCGTTAATCGTTTTCTGTATTATTAAAAATTCCCTATGTCAAAATTCAGATTTTTTTCGATAGATCATTCACGTGGTCTCTGATCTATTTTTCTGCCAAATTTCTTGAAATTCTAACGACTGGATCGTTAGAAATCGGCAGGTTTCTGCTAAAGCAATCGGTCTCAATTTTTCAAGCAACTGCACATGCGTTGCATTTAACTGGGTTCTTTCGGCAACAAACAAAAGCTGAAAATTGCTGGGTTCTTTGCACCGTTACGTTTTCTAACATATCTTTGTAATAAGACTAAAGCCATCAATACACTGCGTTCAATTATAGAGAAAAATAACACAGATAGTGCGGGTGTTGAGTAAAAAAAATGATCGCTCTATTGACGGCATGTTTGTTCTTTGAAATCCTTGTGCACGTGCTGCAAAAGCACGCGCAAAAACTGTGTTCGGCCACCTTAAACTATTACAAAAGCGAACTTGGAAGGCATCGTTCTTTTCTCGAAAGCAACTCGAAGCTACTCGAAAGTGAAAGCTTAGCTGAAATCCTGTTTGTGATTGACAGCTGTCGTCTCGTTGGGCAATCAAATTATTATTTTGAACAATTCTAACAAGGATTGAGTTTGGCTTATTTTAGGGTACTTTATCAGAGAACTGTACACTGCGGCTGACGCCACTTATACTCCTTTGGAGAATAAAGTTTGGTTTGAAAATTCAGCGAATGCGTTAGGAAATTATTGGATTCTTTATAATATAACAAATAAATATCCTCGACTGTGCTCTGTTCTGTTGTAAAACACTTAGAAAGCGGTAGAGCACGCAACAAGTAGTGAAAAACACGATCGACTGCGTGCCGTGTTTTACCCTGCACTTCTTTCGTGCTGTACCGCTTTCTGCGTGATTTACAACAGAACAGAGCACAGTCGAGGCTGAGAGTTACTTCAATCTTTCCTACATAAAAAGAAGCGGCTCTGCTCACAGAGTGGGTTGAGATGCTCCACTGATATAAAAACTGAGAAAATCACAATAGAGGTTTTGCACAGCAGCCATGTTGCATGGCAGGAACAATGAAAATGCTTTGCATTAGAAAGAACATTCTCTTCCATAGGAAAACAAATCTATTGTTCCTGCCATACAAAACCTCTATTGTGTTTTCCTCAGTTTTTATTTCAGTAGCACTTCTCACCCTACTCTACGAGCAGAGTCCCTTTTTTTTATCTAGCCGACAATGGTAAGATTCAGATGGCATGAGATGTCCCTGAAGTTCTTAAGATACAAAATCAGTAATACTGGTTTGAATCTGTTGTTAGCTCGTTTAATTGACATATTTTTATTGTCAATTTTTAAGTTTCCTTCACATGTACAATTAAACATTGCTTTCCCAACGGTATCATAATTTATCATAACCTGATTAGAGCCAGACTTCCAGGGCGCGATAATTCATGTTAGTTTAAGTCTTTAAAGGTACTCTGTATGTGTGTGTAGACTATCTTTTTTTTCTTTTATTTTAAATGCTATCCACAGTCAGAGGGCAAGGCGACGTCTTCAGTCCAGGAAAATATAAATTTACCGGTTCCATAAATGTTAAACCCAACGGTAACGTAAATCTTCTTTTGAATGCTAAGAAAGTAAGTGCTGGGCCGACTCCTCAACCTCCTAGCCTCACGCCAACACACCGCACTCAAGGTTCCACAACCGGACCACCAAGCGAAGGAACTTTCAGCACGGGCACAGGTCCAACGACAGGGTATACCACACCAACTGAAGAGAGCGGCAGGATGGCAGGTACTTAGGCGAAACATAGAAAGAATCCTTATTTTGTTTTAAATGGGCAGCACACTTAAGCAGAGTCTACAGGACGCATAAGCTGGTTTACAGGTTCGCCAATATAACAAAATTGCACAATGTACAAATGGGTATGAATATTATACAAAACTATCTAATAAAATATAACTACTATAGAGGATCTAAGAATGTATAAGAATATAAAGAAATGGATAAAGCACGGGCGGCCCAAGCTCACAATACGAGGAGTTTTATTGTGGTTTTTTTTTTTTTTTACTTTTATGCGAACGTTTATCGAAACGTGACATGGGGCATATACGATTACCTAACAATCGAATCGTGACTGTCGCCTTGCAGCATATGGGGGTGTTGTGTTACAAGGGTTTGGAGATTTGTATTTATAAAGGTTTGTATGGAAACGCAACGGTTTGAGTAATGTCCAGGATTGAACGCAGCTACGAAAACTGCGAAATTTACAAAAATTCGCCATACCACTTACAAAATCAACACAATTTATTCAAAAGGTTGCAGGGAAGCCCTGTCCAAAGTTACAAGGATTGCGAAAATTACGAAATTTACGAAAACTGCTAAATTTACGAAAATTCATCATACCACTTACAAAATCAACGAAATTTATTCAAAGGGTTGCAGGGAAGGCCCATCGAAAGCTACGAAAATTGCGAAAATTACGAAATTTACGAAAACTGCGAAATTTACGATAATTGGCAATACCACTTACAAAATCAACGAAATATATTCAAAGGGTTGCAGGGAAGGCCCTTCGAAAGTCACGAAAATTGCGAAAACTGCGAAATTTACGATAATTCACCATACCACTTACAAAATCAGCGAAATTTATTCACAGGGTTGCAGGAAGGCCCATCGAAAGTTACGAAAATTGCGAAAACTACAAAATTTACGAAAACTGGGAAATTTACGATAATTCGCAATACCACTTACAAAATCAACAAAATATATTCAGAGGGATGCAGGGAAGGCCTATGGAAAGTCACGAAAATTACGAAATTTACGAAAACTGGGAAATTTACGAAAACTGCGAAATTTTCGATAATTCACCATACCACTTACAAAATCAACGAAAAATATATAAAGGTTGCAGGGAAGGCCCATTGAAAGTTACGAAAATTGCGAAAAATATGAAATTTACGAAAACTGGGAGATTTACGATAATTCGCGATACCACGTACAAAATCAACGAAATATATACAAAAGGTTGCAGGGAAGGCCCATCGAAAGTCACGAAAACTACGAAATTTGCCAAAACTGCGAAATTTACTATAATTTACAATACGACTTACAAAATCAACAAAATTTATTCAAAAGGTTGCAGGGAAGGCCCATCGAAAGTTACGAAAACTGCGAAAAATACGAAATTTACGAAAACTGCGAAAAATACGAAATTTACGAAAACTGCGAAATTTACGATAATTCGCAATACCACTTACAAAATCAACGAAATATATACAAAGGGTTGCAGAGAAGGCCCATCGAAAGCCACGAAAACTAAGAAATTTGCCAAAACTGCGAAATTTACGATAATTTAGAATACCACTCACAAAATCAACGAAA
The DNA here is from genome assembly GCA_019787425.1 of Platygyra sinensis. NCBI lineage: Eukaryota > Metazoa > Cnidaria > Anthozoa > Scleractinia > Merulinidae > Platygyra > Platygyra sinensis. The sequence goes on along the minus strand of JAHPZR010046906.1, from coordinate 14,330 downwards.
TTTATTCAAAGGGTTGCAGGGAAGGCCCATCGAAAGTTACGAAAATTACGAAATTTGCGAAAACTGCGAAATTTACGATAATTCACCATACCACTTACAAAATCAATGAAATATATTTACAGGGTTGCAGGAAGGCCCATCGAAAGTTACGAAAATTGCGAAAATTACGAAATTTACGAAAACTGCGAAATTTACAATAATTCGCAATACCACTTACAAAATCAATGAAATTTATTCACAGGGTTGCAGGGAAGGCCCATCGAAAGTTACAAAAATTACGAAATTCACGAAAAGTGCGAAATTTATGATAATTCGCGGTAACCGGTCGTTTCGCCTACTGTCTGTTCGTCTACGTCTAGAGTCGATTCGCCTACGTCTAATATGGCAGTTCGAGTACGTCTTAATGATGAGTCTAACACAATATTCCTCGTTCTAAAAAAATTCTCCCACAAACATAAGTATAGAACTACGACAATTGTTTTTTGAATTCACTGCATCAAGTACAAATCAAATCGACTGACTCCGACATTGCGCATCAAGTAGGTGAATCAATGATTGTCATAGTACGGAGTAGGTGAACTTACATATTGGACGTAGGTGAATCGACTATAGACGTAGGCGAACAGACAGTAGGCGAAACGACCGTAATTCTAATTCGCAATACCACTTACCAAATCAACGAAATATATTCGAAGGGTTACAAAAAGTGCAAAATTTGCTGAAATTCGCAAGACCATAGACAAAATCAACGAAATTTAGGGAAACTGCGATATTTATGAGAATTCGCTAGCCCATCAATGAAATCGAAGGAAATTTTTCAAAGGGTCAGATGAAAGTCTTTGATGAAAATAACCCAAACTGTAATATCTACATGTAGGTCAATTCACAAAAGCATGGATTATATCTTATGTATCTTTTGATAGGCCTAAATAGTAAATGTAAGATAAACCAAAACATTAAAGTGAAGTACATTTCACCGTCACCCCACATCAAACTAGAATTTCATTCAAATTATTCGCTTCATCCCTAGTGGGACAAGCAAGGAAAATTAAACCAAAAGTATGAACATTTCATGATTATTGACTGTTTGCAACAGTGGAATGTCCTTTACTAGGGGCATGGACGTTCGGAGAACTCTTTTGTATGTGGAAATAAGTTGCGTTTTTCAGTTCTCATGGATTACAACTTGCAAAAAAGGTTATTCCACGGAAGCTTTTTGCAAATTTGCAAAGTACTTCCAACACGAACTTTAGTATTTACTATTAAACTCACAGGTCCACGCAAAACAGGGTAGCCACTTAATATAGACTTCTCTGAAGTGAAGTTTCCATAGCCTTTAATGAAGGTTGCCAATAAAGAATGCAGCATACGTATAGGAAATCGTATGAACGCAAGTGCATTTCGTGATATATGGGCACGAGTGATGTTTTTCAAGTTCTCAAAATTGCACGAGCCGCAGGCGAGTGCAATTTGAGAACTTGAAAAACATCACGAGTGACCATATATCACGAAATGCACGAGCGATCATACGATTTTTTATTTATAATATTCTCAACAAAATTATAACAAAAAAATCGAGAAAACGCGACCGTCACGCTTCTATGGACACGCTACTCTGAACTGGCTTCCAAACTGCTCACATGTTTTATTTCAACCAATCAATTACAACCTAGTGACAGCTAAACCAAGCGTGAATTTTCAGGTAAACTTCAGAAACTTTATAAACTGAACAAGTTTTTATATCAAGAGCATGAAAAATCAGTTAAGCGATGGCAAGTTTGTAATTGTTCCGTAATGAGTTACCTCGAACAGACAGTTAATGCTGATCCGAACTTTTGGGTGAACTGCCTGTCCTTGAATGACGCTAAACGTGACTTGACAGTTGTGGAAATTGTTTACCGTAAAAGCATGATGGCTACTTGCTTGCTGGATCTGTTCCGTACTAGTTGGAAGAAAATTCCACACTGAAAATCCTAGGAAACTGTTTGATGTTGTTGTCTGTGGAGTTCTGCTGATGTGTGATGCGTGATAGCTGTCGATGCTCCCTTTCATTTCCTTCATTGTAGTCGTTCGGCGACTTTTCATTTGCGTGGCCGATCACCTGAATAATAGACTGCCTCTAAACGTTTGCTGCCCTCAGTTGCTTTCCACTACATTGTCTGAGACTAACTCCTGGACTGGAATCGCCGAGAGTTTTTGCTGTCCATAGTATTTCTTCTTCTTTGCTTGTCAGTGCACTTGCCGCGTTCGGCCTCTTCCCTTTTCCTTGCTGGCGAAGATGTCTTACTTTTCGCTCGAGCACGAACTTGGACTGATAAAACTCCCGGTCCCGTGTAATTGAGTACATGTAGTCACGTTCTTTTAAACACCGGTAAAAGGCTGCCAGCATGGACTTCAAACTCTCCGGTTCGTACTCTAATCCATCTTTGGTAAGTACTTCAGCATTTGTAACTTTTCATCGAGATCTTCGTGCTCATACTCCTCCAGTTTAGGATTGAATTTTCTTTCATTTCCCCAGTTTTCCCAGACATTCAACTACGTTTGTGTTAATTTAGAAGAGCTTTTGTTTTTTGCCTTTAGTTTTAGCTTGTCAACAACTATTTCGTCGGACGAAGTATACCGGCTTTCAGCCATTTTGTTTTTTGCTTCAGTTAAATTTCGCGCTTCCCCTATAGTTTCCATAGCAACTTCCGTATTGCACTCTATAACCTCTATTTGCACTCTATAATCTATTTATGCACTCGTTATTGACCAATCAAATACTTGAAATTTTGTTGAGTATATTATAAAGATAGGTATGATGATTTCTGCAACTACAAAATCATGGAGGGTGTAAACGCGTAAGAAATTGAAATTAAAGGCAATGAAGTGGAAGTAAATCGAAAAAGCGATTACTTACAAGCAATCTGATGTTCCCTAGTACAAACACTTCATAGGTATGCCGATATAACACAGTCATTATGCACAAAATTAAGAAAAAGGAAGGAAACACTAAGGGAATAAGCAACATGGCGTCCGAAGGTCATACCGCTGACCTTTCCGTATCAACAGGCATGCCGTCATGTTAGGGTCGCGAAATGTCCTTTAAAACGGTAGGTTTATGTTATATAATGAATTACTCTTTTGTGACCTTTTCCAAAGCTCGCTTTAAGATTAGAGTAGTTTTAGGACAATCTTTATACGTTGCGACGAGTTTGTAGAATGGTGGAATATTTTTCTTCCGCCAAAGATTGGCGTACGCTAAAATTAAACATAGCTGAAAGCACTTTCGAATAAGACGCTTTAGACTGATGTATGCTTCGAATGTTCGATTCTTGAGTCCCTTAATATCAGCCAACTGAATATCACCCTTTGAGTACGGTACGGTAAATGAGTAACCCGCGATGGTTGCGTCTGCGACTCAGGCTGGGAAATACTTGTCCAAAGTATGCTTTCGATGCTCATTTTATTCTGCATAGAACGAACGCTTTGAGAACGAACCATGACAGTATGTTGTCCATTCTTGTGTTTCATTAATCTCACATCGGTCGTGACTTTTCCCGACACTGGCTTTAACTAAGGTTGGAGGAGTTTTACAATATTCTAATACGCCACGTGTTTGTAGAATGGTGGAATATTTTCCTGGCGCGCTTTTTAATCCTAAAGACAGGCGTGCGCTAAAATATCGCTGATAGCGTTTTAGAATAAGAAGCTTACTTGTTGAATGAGTGCTTCGCTACACGGTTAATAAAAGGTGTGTTCAGTGGAATGGAATATTCTCCTCTCCTCTCGTTTTATCTTTCTATTGACACGCACGCTTAGTAGAAGCTGGAATAAATACTCAGGGAACAAGAAACGCTTATCTCGTGTTATGTTTTGCTTGCGTTATGTTAATTTCATATCATTCCGCTCACTTTCCCCTTAACCCGTTTTTAATACGATACTCGGTCAACAACAAACGCCTTAGAACGAGAGAAACATACAGCTTGTTATCTTGTTTTGTGTGTTACATGTATGCGGTAATAACATATTTTCATCCCGCTAAATCGTTCCAGAGAGAACAAAAACATGCTTGTCGTCTTTGGCGGTCCTTTTGTGTTATGTTAATTGCGAAAAATCGCAAATTTTGTAAAATCCGCAGGTCGGCACTAGTAGGTGGAATTTGCATTACAAAGAAGTGCAAAAAATCGCAAATTTCACAATGACTTATTGAAAAATCGTGAAGGTAGCAAAAAATCGTAAATTTTGTAAATTTTGTAAAATCCGCAAGCCGGTGCTTGCTGGTCGATTAGCATAAAATTGTAAATTTCAGCACAACGTACCGAAAAATCGTTGAGGCAGCAGATTTTTGTATTTCTTGTAGAGTTTAACGAAAAATCGCAAAATTTGTAACTGCGTTCAATCCTGGACATAAGTGAACGGTTTTGTCAGAAAAGTCAATTCTGCTTATATTTTATAAATAAAATCTACGTACCCTGCTGCTGTATTGTATTTTTTGGCAACCTTCATTAAAGGCTATGGAAACTTCACTTCAGAGAAGTCTATATTAAGTGGCTACCCTGTTTTGCGTGGACCTGTGAGTTTAATAGTAAATACTAAAGTTCGTGTTGGAAGTACTTTGCAAATTTGCAAAAAGCTTCCGTGGAATAACCTTTTTTGCAAGTTGTAATCCATGAGAACTGAAAAAACGCAACTTATTTCCACATACAAAAGAGTTCTCCGAACGTCCATGCCCCTAGTAAAGGACATTCCACTGTTGCAAACAGTCAATAATCATGAAATGTTCATACTTTTGGTTTAATTTTCCTTGCTTGTCCCACTAGGGATGAAGCGAATAATTTGAATGAAATTCTAGTTTGATGTGGGGTGACGGTGAAATGTACTTCACTTTAATGTTTTGGTTTATCTTACATTTACTATTTAGGCCTATCAAAAGATACATAAGATATAATCCATGCTTTTGTGAATTGACCTACATGTAGATATTACAGTTTGGGTTATTTTCATCAAAGACTTTCATCTGACCCTTTGAAAAATTTCCTTCGATTTCATTGATGGGCTAGCGAATTCTCATAAATATCGCAGTTTCCCTAAATTTCGTTGATTTTGTCTATGGTCTTGCGAATTTCAGCAAATTTTGCACTTTTTGTAACCCTTCGAATATATTTCGTTGATTTGGTAAGTGGTATTGCGAATTAGAATTACGGTCGTTTCGCCTACTGTCTGTTCGCCTACGTCTATAGTCGATTCACCTACGTCCAATATGTAAGTTCACCTACTCCGTACTATGACAATCATTGATTCACCTACTTGATGCGCAATGTCGGAGTCAGTCGATTTGATTTGTACTTGATGCAGTGAATTCAAAAAACAATTGTCGTAGTTCTATACTTATGTTTGTGGGAGAATTTTTTTAGAACGAGGAATATTGTGTTAGACTCATCATTAAGACGTACTCGAACTGCCATATTAGACGTAGGCGAATCGACTCTAGACGTAGACGAACAGACAGTAGGCGAAACGACCGGTTACCGCGAATTATCATAAATTTCGCACTTTTCGTGAATTTCGTAATTTTTGTAACTTTCGATGGGCCTTCCCTGCAACCCTGTGAATAAATTTCATTGATTTTGTAAGTGGTATTGCGAATTATTGTAAATTTCGCAGTTTTCGTAAATTTCGTAATTTTCGCAATTTTCGTAACTTTCGATGGGCCTTCCTGCAACCCTGTAAATATATTTCATTGATTTTGTAAGTGGTATGGTGAATTATCGTAAATTTCGCAGTTTTCGCAAATTTCGTAATTTTCGTAACTTTCGATGGGCCTTCCCTGCAACCCTTTGAATAAATTTCGTTGATTTTGTGAGTGGTATTCTAAATTATCGTAAATTTCGCAGTTTTGGCAAATTTCTTAGTTTTCGTGGCTTTCGATGGGCCTTCTCTGCAACCCTTTGTATATATTTCGTTGATTTTGTAAGTGGTATTGCGAATTATCGTAAATTTCGCAGTTTTCGTAAATTTCGTATTTTTCGCAGTTTTCGTAAATTTCGTATTTTTCGCAGTTTTCGTAACTTTCGATGGGCCTTCCCTGCAACCTTTTGAATAAATTTTGTTGATTTTGTAAGTCGTATTGTAAATTATAGTAAATTTCGCAGTTTTGGCAAATTTCGTAGTTTTCGTGACTTTCGATGGGCCTTCCCTGCAACCTTTTGTATATATTTCGTTGATTTTGTACGTGGTATCGCGAATTATCGTAAATCTCCCAGTTTTCGTAAATTTCATATTTTTCGCAATTTTCGTAACTTTCAATGGGCCTTCCCTGCAACCTTTATATATTTTTCGTTGATTTTGTAAGTGGTATGGTGAATTATCGAAAATTTCGCAGTTTTCGTAAATTTCCCAGTTTTCGTAAATTTCGTAATTTTCGTGACTTTCCATAGGCCTTCCCTGCATCCCTCTGAATATATTTTGTTGATTTTGTAAGTGGTATTGCGAATTATCGTAAATTTCCCAGTTTTCGTAAATTTTGTAGTTTTCGCAATTTTCGTAACTTTCGATGGGCCTTCCTGCAACCCTGTGAATAAATTTCGCTGATTTTGTAAGTGGTATGGTGAATTATCGTAAATTTCGCAGTTTTCGCAATTTTCGTGACTTTCGAAGGGCCTTCCCTGCAACCCTTTGAATATATTTCGTTGATTTTGTAAGTGGTATTGCCAATTATCGTAAATTTCGCAGTTTTCGTAAATTTCGTAATTTTCGCAATTTTCGTAGCTTTCGATGGGCCTTCCCTGCAACCCTTTGAATAAATTTCGTTGATTTTGTAAGTGGTATGATGAATTTTCGTAAATTTAGCAGTTTTCGTAAATTTCGTAATTTTCGCAATCCTTGTAACTTTGGACAGGGCTTCCCTGCAACCTTTTGAATAAATTGTGTTGATTTTGTAAGTGGTATGGCGAATTTTTGTAAATTTCGCAGTTTTCGTAGCTGCGTTCAATCCTGGACATTACTCAAACCGTTGCGTTTCCATACAAACCTTTATAAATACAAATCTCCAAACCCTTGTAACACAACACCCCCATATGCTGCAAGGCGACAGTCACGATTCGATTGTTAGGTAATCGTATATGCCCCATGTCACGTTTCGATAAACGTTCGCATAAAAGTAAAAAAAAAAAAAAAACCACAATAAAACTCCTCGTATTGTGAGCTTGGGCCGCCCGTGCTTTATCCATTTCTTTATATTCTTATACATTCTTAGATCCTCTATAGTAGTTATATTTTATTAGATAGTTTTGTATAATATTCATACCCATTTGTACATTGTGCAATTTTGTTATATTGGCGAACCTGTAAACCAGCTTATGCGTCCTGTAGACTCTGCTTAAGTGTGCTGCCCATTTAAAACAAAATAAGGATTCTTTCTATGTTTCGCCTAAGTACCTGCCATCCTGCCGCTCTCTTCAGTTGGTGTGGTATACCCTGTCGTTGGACCTGTGCCCGTGCTGAAAGTTCCTTCGCTTGGTGGTCCGGTTGTGGAACCTTGAGTGCGGTGTGTTGGCGTGAGGCTAGGAGGTTGAGGAGTCGGCCCAGCACTTACTTTCTTAGCATTCAAAAGAAGATTTACGTTACCGTTGGGTTTAACATTTATGGAACCGGTAAATTTATATTTTCCTGGACTGAAGACGTCGCCTTGCCCTCTGACTGTGGATAGCATTTAAAATAAAAGAAAAAAAAGATAGTCTACACACACATACAGAGTACCTTTAAAGACTTAAACTAACATGAATTATCGCGCCCTGGAAGTCTGGCTCTAATCAGGTTATGATAAATTATGATACCGTTGGGAAAGCAATGTTTAATTGTACATGTGAAGGAAACTTAAAAATTGACAATAAAAATATGTCAATTAAACGAGCTAACAACAGATTCAAACCAGTATTACTGATTTTGTATCTTAAGAACTTCAGGGACATCTCATGCCATCTGAATCTTACCATTGTCGGCTAGATAAAAAAAAGGGACTCTGCTCGTAGAGTAGGGTGAGAAGTGCTACTGAAATAAAAACTGAGGAAAACACAATAGAGGTTTTGTATGGCAGGAACAATAGATTTGTTTTCCTATGGAAGAGAATGTTCTTTCTAATGCAAAGCATTTTCATTGTTCCTGCCATGCAACATGGCTGCTGTGCAAAACCTCTATTGTGATTTTCTCAGTTTTTATATCAGTGGAGCATCTCAACCCACTCTGTGAGCAGAGCCGCTTCTTTTTATGTAGGAAAGATTGAAGTAACTCTCAGCCTCGACTGTGCTCTGTTCTGTTGTAAATCACGCAGAAAGCGGTACAGCACGAAAGAAGTGCAGGGTAAAACACGGCACGCAGTCGATCGTGTTTTTCACTACTTGTTGCGTGCTCTACCGCTTTCTAAGTGTTTTACAACAGAACAGAGCACAGTCGAGGATATTTATTTGTTATATTATAAAGAATCCAATAATTTCCTAACGCATTCGCTGAATTTTCAAACCAAACTTTATTCTCCAAAGGAGTATAAGTGGCGTCAGCCGCAGTGTACAGTTCTCTGATAAAGTACCCTAAAATAAGCCAAACTCAATCCTTGTTAGAATTGTTCAAAATAATAATTTGATTGCCCAACGAGACGACAGCTGTCAATCACAAACAGGATTTCAGCTAAGCTTTCACTTTCGAGTAGCTTCGAGTTGCTTTCGAGAAAAGAACGATGCCTTCCAAGTTCGCTTTTGTAATAGTTTAAGGTGGCCGAACACAGTTTTTGCGCGTGCTTTTGCAGCACGTGCACAAGGATTTCAAAGAACAAACATGCCGTCAATAGAGCGATCATTTTTTTTACTCAACACCCGCACTATCTGTGTTATTTTTCTCTATAATTGAACGCAGTGTATTGATGGCTTTAGTCTTATTACAAAGATATGTTAGAAAACGTAACGGTGCAAAGAACCCAGCAATTTTCAGCTTTTGTTTGTTGCCGAAAGAACCCAGTTAAATGCAACGCATGTGCAGTTGCTTGAAAAATTGAGACCGATTGCTTTAGCAGAAACCTGCCGATTTCTAACGATCCAGTCGTTAGAATTTCAAGAAATTTGGCAGAAAAATAGATCAGAGACCACGTGAATGATCTATCGAAAAAAATCTGAATTTTGACATAGGGAATTTTTAATAATACAGAAAACGATTAACGGCGAATTACGAAAATCGCCTATGTCAAAATTTTATTAGAACCATGTTGACAGAAGGGATTTTTAATGTCAATTCTTAGTGTGCAAAATATGAAAATAATCTAACGACTGGATTTCTTTTAAATAAACAAAAACCATTATT